>BQNB010046811.1:0-43494 GCA_026074375.1 Tanacetum coccineum
GTATTATCACCTCCTAGGATATCTCATGCATATCCTTATCACTAACTAACTATACTATCAACTCGGATAATACTACCAGATCTAATATTGTTCTACCAGCAGGAATAACTTTTGTTCTGCCAGTACTAACTATAACATTATCCTTACCAGTAGGAACTACATTCCTACCAGCAGGAACGTTTACTCTACCAGTAGGAACTACATTCCTACCAGCAGGAACGTTTACTCTACCAGTAGGAACTACATACCTACCAGCAGGAACTTTTACTCTACCAGTAGGAACTACATACCTACTAGTAGTAACTATCTATTACAATATTCCTAACACACCCACTTACAACGGATATATTATTTTAGAAGTTTAGTATATAGCAATAATACCAAATATTTTAGGGCAAACTATATTTTCTCGTCCAAGGGATCGGTTATCACGAGCTCAATGCGATAATTCTGTTACTTGACACTGCATTCGTTGCATTGTCGTTGGTTGATCTTATACCTTGTGGTCTACTAATAAGCATACTTGATTTATTAAATTAATACTTGGATTTCGACAAAAATTCTTTTAAATGTTGTAACGCTACTTTTCTTACTGAAATATTGCTTGATTTATTTCAATACTGTTGTTACTTAAACCTATGAATTCACCAACATTATTGTTGACGTTTTGCATGTATTTTCTCAGGTTATATCTTGTTAGCTGAGCATTGGGAGCATTCCAGACGCGTGGATATCAACAAAACTCAAGGACTCAGTTTTCTTCATATTCGATAACTTTTTAATTTCAAATATACAAAATGATTCATGTTTGAACTCTTGTAATCTTGTTAAATTATAAATTGGGACTTGATTTTACTTTGATTTATTTAAATCGAATGTGACATTTTATTAACGTCTCTTTTGAGGTCGTTTTCTGTAACTTGTACTTTATACTATGAAGTAGCACCCCAAAGTGGTATTTCGTTGCGTTGTGATTTTATGGGGGTGTGACAGATTGGTATCAGAGCACTCGTTGTAGCGAATTAGGTCGTTTTCAAAACCCTACACTATAACCATTTTTTCTAATTTTTAAGAGTCCTTCACCATTGTCCGATATTCGCGCTTGCTTGCTCCCAGGTAACTTATATGCTTCCTTTTGCATCCTTATTGCTATTATATTAATAATGAATATATAATGCTTGGTTATTATTTTGCTCTCATACGTCTATCTTATGACGTCATATTTGCCTTATATTGGTCAGTTATATATTGACCACTCCGACTATCGCGTACTTCCTGTTAACTTCTTGTTTTCTATATTTTCTCTCCTTCGAACATCAATACGTAGGATGATATATGGATACACGACATATAATGGCTTACTTGCCACTCAAATTCTTACGTTATCGTGTCGGGTCATCGGCCGTTCTGATATTATATATTATATATGTAGAATAGTAATATCCTATATAGTGTTGACTTTTTATGGGTTTCTGTTGGCTATTGTTTTTAGACTTTTGAGTATAGTTGGTATTTTATTGGGAAAATTTTGATAAATACTACTGTATGTCTTTGGGATTAATGAATAGGCTAATATGTGAGTTCCGTTAGTGTGTAAGTTAGATGAACGCCAACTCTTAGATTGGTCAAGATACGACCAAAACCGGTGAGAAACACAAACTTAGTGTGTACCCTTAATTGTTGAAGTGCAGATTGTTAGGCTTTATAACTAATTTATTTGATTAGAGTGCTTAATGGGTTTGTCTACATGGGTGAAGGTTAATTACATATGAGGCCATGTGGTTCTTTGGATAAATCTGTATCGCTATTCGGGATGAATGAGTAGACTAGAATCGTCCAAACTAATCATATAAATAAAAAAAAAATGTTGCCAGATTTTCTAAAATGAGTTTGAGACATTATGTTATATTAAGTGCCCCTTTTTAATTAAAACTTGTAGGATTTAGATTAATACTATATACATTGGGCGTTCATTTTAGGACAACTAAGGTGATTATAGAAGGGAATTATGCGTATATAACGACTAGAACAGAAAAACGTTGTAAATAGTCAGATTTGGCGCAGGAAGCGTGTTTAAATGATAACTCTCACTTTAGGAGCTTACACTTTGAGTATTTATCTTTTAAATCTCAGGTAAAATAGAGTTCAAAACGTATTCGTTTAAGGTGCGAACACCATTCGTTATATACCTATTGAGGATTTAAAATATAGGTTACATTAAGTCAGATTGTCAAAGGGCAGGAATGTTTATGTAATGATAATTACTAAATATGTGTATAGTACTTATGGTTAAAGTCTTAATATGGTTCTTTTTCTTTGATAATGTATGAGCGATGCGGTGATCCACCGAATAATTAAACAGTGACTTTATTTTATTTCCTTTTTGATTAAGATGAAATTCGGTGACTTTGTCAAGGTGCCCACCCTTTTTTTCCTCAACTCGTTATTTTAGTGGTTCTACTCCGACGTCCGTACACTCTTATTGTATGCTTTTGAATCGCTTATGTTTAGGTACTGTGCTTGGTGTTTGATCTTTTTTGTTTGTAATCCATTGTTTTAAAAATCTCCATTTGGATGGAGCGACGGCTTTATCTTGTTGACCTCGGATTCGTTACGTCTTTAGGATTACCTTTGGTCATGTATGGACAAAATGTTTTATACTTTTTTCTGTTACTTCTTACGATTTTGAAGAATTATGCCGTCAAGTAGACACTCATTTTTACTTATTGTAACGTTGTTTTGATATTGTGTTTTGTGTCGGCCATGTTTAAGTAGGATGATTTATAATCGTCTCTCAATCCCCCCCCCCCCCAGTGTCCACATTCTCCCCTCCACTCTTCATTTGAATAAGGAACATTATAAACCACCTCAAACCAATAAGTTTATAAATTTTACTTACAGGACTGGGACGCCTCGGTGTTGGTAAGTGACAATTATAAATGAGTGTGGCGTATGTGTATTTGAAAGTAGAGTGCAGTAATGAATCATTCTTTGGGCTATGAACTCCTTTCCACTCATAAATTGTTATATGGATTTTTCCGAATTTGTATCGACCACGACGAACTCGATATGCTAATTAAAATGAACCCTTAATCGCTTCCAAGAATAAAACGAATTGTTAAATTCCCCATTTACAACGGCTTCTTCGAGTCATGTATTTTATCTTTCCTTTTAAGGATTCTCACCACATTCAATTCGTTCACTTATGCACGTTGCATATATTTCATGCTTTGACTTTTGTTCATTCAGTTTCCGTTGGAAACCTCGATGAGGACCTGAGCATTTCCTCATCTCTTCATAAGTAGACCGTAGACGAATAAGGTGAATTGGGCACCGGGACGGCGCACCCCTAAGGAGGGGAGGATGTAAAACCCCGTATTTAAGGTCACTACTTATTCCGAACTGATAATTATTCTCTAAATTTTAAATAATTTATTTTTATTGTTTTGGTCGATTTTTATTACAATCGTCGATTTTAAAACTCTCGCGATTCCTACAATTTAAGTTATCCATTTTATCGATCGAGAAATCAACAAATGTCATATATTAGCCATGAGAGCTCGTTTAATTTATTTTTATTATTTTTCATCTTTTATTCGTGTTTAGCTGAAATCGTGTCAAAAATCGTGATGTTACAAATATAAATTATAAATTGGGACCTGATTTTACTGTGATTTATTTAAATCGAATGATTAGCAAGCAAAAGCCCAACCAAGCTGCGACCAATAAGGGTGCCGTTAGTTAACTAGAAACAAACATCCCATTAATTTTTTTTATAAAAATAGAAGATATCTAATGCTTAAAAATTCATTATATAATATCCCTATATAACCTAAACTCTTAAACTAAAACACATAGTATTTTGATATCACCGAAATTTTGCCTGCTCCTCCCTTCTCTCTGCCATTGACGACCCGAAAACAAAAACCCCCAAAACCATCAAAATCCATCAATCTTGATTCTTAAATCACTCTCATTCAATCCCAAATCACTCTTAAATTAATCCCCATCATTCTTTTGAAGATCAAAACCACATGCAATTGGTTTTCTTCTCAAGTTTCATAATTTTTATTAAACTTTTTGATTATTAGGTTATTTTAATCTAATAGGTGCAAGTAAAAAGTATCGAAGGGTTGAATTATTAAGTGTATAATCAAGTTTTTGGTGCAAGCAAAAATCGGTTCGGGATCAATGTTTATTGGGGGAGTGTGGTGTTTCGGAACAGAAAATCAAACCCACAAGGGTTTGATGGTGTTGTTTTTCCTTCTCTTGATTTAGCATTGTAAGCTTCTTAAATTTCTTTTTGAATTGATTTGATTTCTATATGTATGCTTGTGTTTGATTTTACTTTCTATAAGCATGCATTTTCTTGGTTTGTTTGATTTTATTTTGATCATGAACATCATGTTTTTAATGATATGAGATATGTTATGGCATTGCATGTGTTTAATTAGCGATTTGGATGAGTTTCGAATGAATTTGGAAGTAGTTTAAGGGACTGTTTTGAGGTAGAGTAGACAACGTGGCTTTTCCTAATAATTTTTGACCTAGAGCCTACTGTGAAAACTACAGGTTGGAAAGGTATAAGTCCTAAGCTACGTACGAGAATTGATGGTTAACCAAACCTCCGCATGATGGAGTTATGGCCATTTTATGATTGCTAGTCAATCAGGAACATCATTTGGAAAATGAGTTAAACTTAGGTTAATACGCAAAAATGTAGGATATGGAAGCTAGTATCCGTAGTACATCTCAATCTAACTTCCCTCCAAGGATTCACCTTTAATAGCTACCACGGATTTGGAAAAATACCGCCAAAATTAGTGTTTTTGGTAGAAAAATTTGGGACTGCTTAGACCAGCAATATAAAAAGGTTAATTTTAGTAAACTTTTGGGTCCCTAACAAGGTATGACAATATTTGATGGAAATTGTAAAATAAGTTCAAAGTACATGTGACCCAAGTTGGCAGAGCCATATCCTCCCTCTATGATTGAGAATATGACCGATTTAAGAAACTAGTCCATTCTGAACATACTGTTTGAAAAAGTAATTTGAACTCTACATTTTTGTACAGTAAGTTTGCGGTTTCAAAACAAGTTTAAACAACCTAGACACAAACATCATCTCTCTTTGGATTCAACTTGATTTCATTATATGATCGGATTTATTGGCCAAAATCATAATCGTTAGAAATTCAGCGAACTTTCCTGTTTTGAGTTATGATAGTAAAAACTCATTTTCCCGTGGAGTGGTAAATGGTTTTGATTAAGGGCGAATGTTCTGGAAACTAGACTTTAAATATATTTCATAGAATTGAAAGCCGCACCTGTATCATTAAAAGGTTATGAAATATGGTCTGTAAAGTGACGAAAAATTCAGCAACATAGTTTACGCCTTTTCTTGAGAAATAAAAGTGGGCCACATAGTAATAGATAAGAAATCGCTAGCGAGACTTATTATACACTAAATGTAGTATAAGTACAAGGGGGGGGTTTTGGGGGGGAACACAGGTAGTATACCTATTTTGGAGATAACAATACATCGGATACTTTATAAGGCAATGCCCAAAAAGCATAATCTGGAAAAACATCTCTCGTGATCATTCCATATTACTTTATACCGTATGATCTCTTTACATCTAATCCGCAGTCACATCTTTTAGTTGTGCTTATACCCTTCTCACTATCCAATGATTATCATCTAGCTTCAAGGTCTACATAAATCCTAAGGTGAGTTTAAAGTCCCACCTTTTCCTTTTAATGGTTTTTCATAAACTATTTTTGGGGTTGAGAATACATGGCTCGTTTAACTAATAAACTTATTGCGCTCTTTTCTATAACATAAGCATACATGACAAAGTTTTTACTAAGCTTTGTATTTGCATCCTACATATTTCTACTGCATTTTTGATACATGGTGGTTTACCATTAGATTTATTAAAGCTTGATTTACTTACCACATGATTTGAGATCATTAATTAATTATTTACAAAATCGTGAGTTTAGAACAAATACTTGTATTTAAATTGGACACAAGTAAATAAGATGCTTGAAAGGTATACTTGACCCGTTAATTCTATTATCGTAAGGAGTACCTATTGCTAAAGACCCCAATAATCGTGAACCGTTAACTACTTGTGATGGGTAGACGCTAGTGTAATAAATAGTACTATGGGGTGAATCCCCGTCCGAGGTTTGAATCCTTTTGGAACACCCACTCTTCAACGGATATATTATTCTGGAAGTTGGAATATAGCAAAAATACCTAATCCGCTTAGGGCAAACTATATTTTCTCGTCCAAGGGATCGGTTGTCACAAGCTCAATGCGATAATTCTGTTACTTGACACTACATTCGTTGCATTGTCGTTGGCTGATCTTATACCTTTGGTCCCTAATCATAAAGAATACCTTGATTTATAAAATTACTACATGGATTTCGAAACATTCCTTTTAAATGTTGTAACTCTACTTTTCTTATTGAAATATTACTTGATTTATTTCAATACTGTTTTTACTTAAACCTATGAATTCACCAACATTATTGTTGACGTTTTGCATGTATTTTCTCAGGTTATATCTTGTTAGCTGAGCATTGGGAGCATTCGTGACGCGTGGATATTCCACTGATTTTAACTCTTGTAATCTTGTTAAATTATAAATTGGGACCTGATTTTACTCTGATTTATTTAAATCGAATGTGACATTTTATTAACGTCTCTTTTGAGGTCGTTTTCTGTAACTTGTACTTTATACTATGAAGTAGCACCCCAAAGTGGTATTCCACTGCGTTGTGATTTTATGGGGGTGTGACAACGAACAATCACGCAAAGAAAAGATAGACTACAAGAAAGCTAATATGCGGAATTTAAAGTCTTACTTGAAAGGATTCAAGCAAGTAGACCTAAGCTAAACTATGATCAGAACCTAACTATTCCTCAGCAGCGGCACCAAAAACTGATGTGGTTGTCGTAAGGGACTTCTACAAGAAGTTTTATAACTCCCTAGGCAGAATACCTAACCGTTGTAGTAGTATAAAGAAATAGCTCAGTTTGTTATCGTTCACTAGGGGAATAGGTTGGGAAGTATCATCACGGTCTGACATAATCCTACTATTCTAAGGGTTGTGAGGGAGAAGATTATTTTTGTATTTTTATATTTATAAGAAAGCAGTAAAATCATATGTTTGAGAGGTATGGTTAGTTTTAGCTATTAAACTAAATAATAAAAGTATGCTAATGGTGATAACAATATATTAAAAAGATTGTATTCATTTAATCATGTATTACTCCCTAGATTGCTTCTCCTAATGTTGTTGCTTTGTCACACTTGTGATGATCTATGTAATTATTTCCTAAGTCATGAACAGATTACACAAACCCGCCGTCTATTTAATATTCCGTTGAGGCAAAACACAAAGTAAGGTAGTATGTGTCACACCCCCAAACGGGCCCTAGACGGAATAAGTGTCCGGAGGCGTGACGCTCCTGGATATCTCAAGTACAAAGCATAAAGAACGACCTCTAAGGGTACGTTTTGAAAATAAACACTGTTGCGTAAATTTAAAATAATAATAAGTTTTACATCGATCAAATTAAAAGGATTTAAAAGACAATATGCGGAAGCTTAAAAGAGTTCAACAACGGTATTTAAAGACATAGATAAATCTCTGGTAAACCGGTACAAGCAAATAGACTTCACATAAGTCAAGCAACGACATCCATGCTAATGCACATAAAAAACAAGCTATAAAACGACAACGAAAAAGTTGATGAATTCATATTTTAGTTCAAACGTTGTTATAGTGGACACGAGATTTCAAAACTGAATTCGAACCAATTATAACAGATACAACTTCACATAAAGAGGTATTTACGTTGCACTAAGCTCATGACACCGAAGCTAATTCTGAACGTATCATATAATATGCCAAATGATTGCTTTCCCTTCCAGGTGTCCGACCAAAGACCACCTAACTAGATTCGACATGACATATATCTGTTAGTCCTTGGACAACTCAAACTAGTAAGCGCTACTCACCCAGATAGGGATAATTACTCCCAATAAGTCTAGATTGATTCACTCTCGCACCTCAACCGTTTCTCCAGTTCCAAGAATAACAGTTCCTGATAGTTCGGAAGCAAATAGTTATCTACTAAACGCTACTTAGTCAACGCATAAATAGGGAAACTCACGTATAGTACTTGTGTCCAGTTTTAAAAACAAGCAATGTTTCTCACACCCAAGTTATAAAACATTATCAAAACGAGTAAAAGTATTGGGGCTCTGACTCACCATCTACTGGATAGTGGATTAAAAGAATCAATCAAGTGAAAATAAATCTCACGGTGTCTAGCGACAACCTATCATTATAGTCGTCGTTGAAGAATAAGTACAACGCATAAACGCCTTAACGCAAAAAACCGATCATGCCTACACGAGTAGTACATGACGTATCCTTTTTAAAACGTACTTTCGAAAGTTAGATATGTATTTGACAAGTCTCTCCGTTTTGAAACATCTCGAAAACATTACTATCTTTAGTGTATTTTGTCTTTTAGTGTCTTTTGTCTTTAGAGTTCATTTAGTCTTTTAAGTGTATTTTGTCTTTTAGTGTATTTCGTCTGTTAGTGTATTTTGTCTTTTAGTGTATTTCATCTTTTAGTGTCCTGACACATCAACGTTGACCTCAACACCAAAATGATGACCAAAACTCGACAACTTAACGATTTTCAACCAAATTTTATTTTTTAGCATAAGTTTTGATAATAAAAGTATATTTTTGATGCTTTAATACAAGTTTTATGAAATTTCGGCGTGACTTTCTAAAATATCGACTCCATTTTTATCAACCTCGACACGTAAAACATCCGATTTACAAAAGTACATCTTGTGACTCAG
Organism: Tanacetum coccineum; assembly: GCA_026074375.1. Lineage (NCBI taxonomy): Eukaryota > Viridiplantae > Streptophyta > Magnoliopsida > Asterales > Asteraceae > Tanacetum > Tanacetum coccineum. The sequence continues at coordinate 8,901 of BQNB010046811.1, forward strand.
AAAGAATATCCGATCTATTTCGACAAACACCTCAAAAATCGTAACAAATCCGTTCTGAAACCTAAACACTCGACATTTCAATTATGACTCACGCTTCCAACAAATCCAACATACTAAATCTCTTCGCCAACAAATTTAAACTTAATATACGATAAATCTTAAATAAACGATATAGCCGTAGTGATAACAATATATATATATATATATATATATATATATATATATATATATATATATATATGTATATATGATATATAAAAATATATATTTATGTATATATTTCTACCTAAAATATGGGGCAAGCATAAAATATTTCATGATGACTAGACTTGGAGTGACATGGCAATTTAATGCTGTACTAGGAAATGATGACTCAAAGGGCGAATTTGGGACAGTTTTGTTGACTAGGCAATAACAATGTAAAAAACGAGGGTATTTTTGACATTTAGTATTATCCTTAAATCCCTGCTACAAGTTTGACCACATTGATTATTCAGTTAACCTACCTCCCCTAAAATCACTCCACAATTTAATCCAAGATTTAAATACAAAAACAATTCCAATAGAAAATTCAAAACCTCGCACCATCACGGGCATATATGATTCAGTCAAACATGCTTTGAATATCCGATGTTCATTCACAAAACAACAATCTGTCATTTTTCTAATTCAATCTCAACAAGTTGATTAAGCTATGGTTGAGTACATATGAAAAATCATATGCACGTATTTATTAAGGTAAACATTAGTGATTCCATCCAATTAATAATATTTGATTTGAAATGACTATGGTTTATCTTTTTGATAAAGGAATGAGTGTTATCGTTTGATTCTATTTTACATTTATGGGGCAAGACATGAAATATTTCATGATGACTAGACATGGTGACATGACAATTTAATGCTGACTGGAAATGATGACTCAAAGGGCAATTTGGGAACATTTTGGTGACTAGGCAATAACAATGTAAAAAAACAAGGGTATTTTTGACATTTAGTTATATCCATAAATCCTTGCTACAAGTTTGACCACATTGATTATTCAGTAACTCCTCCCCTATAATCACTCACAATTAATCCAAGATTCAATTTCAAAACATTCCAATAAAAATTCAAAACCTCCACCATCAAGGCATTATGTTTCAGTCAAACTTGCTTTGAATCGGATTTCATTCACAAAACATCAATCTGTCATTTTCCTAATTCAATCTCAACAAGTTGATTAAGCTATGGTTGAGTACATATGAAAAATCATATGTACGTATTTATTAAGAGGTAAACATCATTGTTCCAACTTCTAATTTCAATTTGATTTTGGGAATTGAATTAAGGTTTATCTTTTGATAACGAATGAGTGTTATCGTTTGATTCTAGTTACATTTATGTTTGAATCTGATTTAATTTGAGTCATAGGTTGTATTTTTGTGAGTTTGAATTCATCAGAAGTTCATGTTTGCAAATTCCATCTTTATGTGATTATATTGATTTAAGCAATATGTTTGTCATTAGCAAGATGATTGTATAATTATATTAAATTGTGTTCTTTTAGTGTCCCGACACATCAACGTTGACTCAACGACCAAAAATGTTGACCTAAACTCGACACTTAACGTTTTTCTACATTTTATCTAAGTTTGATAATAAAAGTATATTTTCGATGCTTTTATAAAGTTTATGAAATTTCGGCGTGACCTTTCTAAAAATATCGACTTTCCATTTTTATCAACCTCGACACGTGAAAACATCCGTTTTACAAAAATACATCTTTTATTGACTCGAAAGAATATCCAATCGATTTTCGACAACACTTCAAATATCGTAACAAATCCGTTCTAAACCTAAACCTCTTCGACATTCAATTTATGCTTCCAACAAATCCAATATCTAACTTAATCTCTTCGCCAACAATATTTAAACTTAATATACGATAAATCTTAAATAAACGATATAGCCGTAGTGATAACAATATATATATCAAAATAGTCACAACGAACTTTTATGTACAAAAAGTACAACTACTTTTTATGTTCTTCCATTTATAAACAAAAAGATTAAACTTAGAGACTTGTAGTTTTATAGAAAAATAGATAATGATTTTCACAACGATCTGCTTTGTACACCTTGTTCGGAATGATCATACGAATGCAAAAGTACAACTTATTTATGAAAAAGTAGAGATGACTTACAAAGAAACACGACGAAAGATGATTAGAAATTAAAAAAAACAACCCAAACGTTGTTTATAAAATACCCGGATGAAATAACAATCAACTCGAACAATATATCTTCAAATGGTTGATCAAAGATTAAAAACGAATGGATTTGGGTGTGTGATGGTTGGCGTCCGAACTCAAAGAGAAAGGAAAAGAGAAAACAAAGTTTATGTGTGTGTAGGATGAGAATGAATTATGAAGCAAAATGGATATGTATACAAGGATTTCACTTACACACACTCACACATATGTATGTGTGCCGTGGGTTATGGGGACAAGGAAAAGGGGACCAAAATGATCCTCCTATCAAATGCATTCTAGTACTAGTCATAACCTTAAATCATGCAAGTATGTTTAGCCATCCAAGGCAAATCTAGTTCTAGAATGATATATGATTTTCAAAACTGAAATCCTATGGTAACACATAGCATACGATAACCGATTAATTAACCAAGGCCACGTTGGTGGGTGGTGGGGGGTGGGGGTCGGGGGGGGACCAAAAATGGTTTCCCATATTCTAGGATCACTAGTTCTCAAAAACATTTAATTTTCCAAAGCCTTTGCATGCACATGCATATGTATTAGAATAAAACGCTATCACGTAATAAAGAAATCGAGTAAGCGACATCACGAAAAATACAAAATTTTAAATATTGTCTAAAACATAAAAACGAGGCTATTGCCAAAAAAACTACAACGATTATGAAGCCACGCAGATCAGTCCTCCCCGGTGGAACGGGGAGATTCTTCAGATCCAAACGGGCGCGTACCCAATACCTCCCGTTAACCCCCAGAGCACCAGCAGACCCGCCCCAAGAAGAGCCCCCTAAGTACCATAACCACCGCGACCCTCCCTTCACCCTGGTCACCCAACCATCCTCGTCCCAACACTACCTGGATACCCCAACTAACCTGCTCCCCGATCCAGAAGTCATAATGACCAGAAGAACAACAAGCCGGCCACCTCAGCCGCGGGAGCAGAATTGGTGCAAAAGAGCTGGGTACTAGTCTTATTGCATTTGGACCTCCAACCTTCACGGAGGAGAACTCATGACCCCTCCAAGAGTTTCAGCTTACTTTGACGAAACAGCAATACTACACTGCTTCCAAGCGCTATTGACCTCGACGGTTCCCATGACCTCGAACAGTTCTTCGATGACGATATAATTTATCGTCAAACACTGGTATTTTCATTCCCCTTGTATAGCAAGAGGTTCATCAGCTAAGCATTTCTTCAATTTCGAGACGTGAAACGTACTATGAACTCTGCTCAATTTCTCTGGGAGTTCCAGACGATAGGCAATGGTTCCTACTTTAGCTAGAATCTTAAAAGGTCTAATATATCTAGGGTTCAGCTTTCCCCGTTTGCTAAAATGTATCACTCCTTTACACGGAGATACCTCCAACATGAAATTATAAGGATTTGCATCTCACGTTTGCATAACTCTTTTTTATGATCATGATTACCCAAATAGTGTCGTAACTGCGTGTTGTCCTTGTTAATGTAACACCCTCAAATCTGAGCACGCAGCGGAATGTTTGGATATCCGAGGGCATTACTTTATGGATCAATAGCACAAGATCTGAGAACGACTACTAAACGTGTCGTTTGAAAAAGATACATTGGATTAACAAAATACTTGTTTGTTACATAAGCCCATGGCTTCAAATTGTCAACTATAAAATAAAGATCGTTATAACAATTGTCCCACATAAAGTAATAAAGACCCAAATCTTAAGTTTGACATCTTCAATTATTAACTTCCAATGTTATCATCGCACCTCGTGCCTTAATTGACCTGAAAAACATGCTTTAAAACTCAACATAAAGATGGTGACATCCATAGGTTTTATTGTAAATCAATAGTAGGAACCACTAGATTTCTATGTGTATATTAAGCAACACAATGAAAACACCATACAAAGTAATTACTTTATCCTAAGTCTCAAGACACTAAGAAGCTCGACTAAGTTGACAGGCAATAAATTGCCAATGAATCGCCATGCTGATGTTCAACCTGAAAAATCCTAAATCAGACATGGTTCGAACGTTACGATATCCCGGAGATAGCTAAGTTCACCGCGATACGGGAAGTCAATCCCAAATAGATCTACTCCATAACATTCGCGCATTTTACAATCCTAGTATTGACAGTTCAGATAAACGCTCCAGTGGGTTATCAGCACTTTAGGCAAAAAACCACAGACATTATAGTAATAAAATGAACACTTGCGTCCAATTTGTAAAACAAAGCATATTATCACCCCAAAGATGTATAAATATCATTTAAAAAAACTGAATAACATGGGCTATGAACTCACTTAGAAGGTAGTCCTCTGCTTGATATTATATATCCAAGCAGTAGTGAATCACACCGTCAATCCCTATTAAATACGGTCATCTTTAGTCTAAACGATATTTAGGTCTAACAGACGTACGACTAAATAATTTTAAGTTACAAGGGTGTTATAACGTATTAATAATAAATACACCTGTTTATCATCATCGCGTGACTTTAGATATATAAGATATCCCGTATTATATCATCGACTTGTCCATACCATAAGTGATTTATTTAAATCCTTAACTCATATAAAATACCCAATGTTTAAATTCTCAATTAGCAAAAAAATCCTTATAGGTTTAAAATAAAATATTTTGCGTTACACCCCAGATTTCCATATTGAAACATTAATCACCTTCCCCATATTTACAAAAATTACATTATTAGGTTCTTATAGTCCCAAACAGTCCCCTTAAAATTCAAAAATATCAAAAACAGTATTATTTATACACTGGCAGTATTAACAACATGCTAGCAGTACTAACTCTGCTAGCAGTACTAACTTCTGCTAGCAGTACTAACGTTGCTAGCAGTATTAACAATATACTAGCAGTACTAACTCCTTAAGCCTGGCATTAGTCAACTATCTCTACTTAGCTCGTATCATATAACCTAAAAGTGATTACAAATTTGTTAGAGTTTTTGTGAGCTCGTAGTATGGACACAAAAAAGTTCAGGAATGTCAAAAATAGAATATTATTAAACCTAGCAGTATTTCACAATATACTAGCAGTGACAAACACTGCAAGCATACTAATCGATCTTAAGCCTGGGGAGGCCAGTATTAACATCTGCTGAGCAGGTAACTCAACCCTGCTAGCAGTACAACTTCTTTACGATATATCCCAAACAACATAGATCGCATATACTATAGTGTACACATCCTTTATTTTAGCAAAATGAGTTGTTAAGTAATATGCTACGTGACATGAAATGGTTTTCCGTATCCAAACGTGTTATCAAACCTCTTCGTTAAGTATTTATACGTATGCATGTCAAAATTAAACATGTCATGTGCTTATACACAAATCATTAGTTACTGTGCATATGTCTTTTTTGTTTCAACCACACAAGTCCATAAATGTTTAAAAAATTGTAAGACTGGACATGTGTGTTGGTGTCCATGCTAGACCACGACCCAAGTTTCTCTTGTTAACACTAAAATATATCGTTGCAATATGACACATGAAGCAAACTGGAAAACTTGAATATGACGTAGGCTAATACACTGTACCAAGGGTCTAGGCAGGTTGACTATGTGTGTCGTATAGAGTCATGTTGGAAACTCGACCATGTATACCCCCCAAAAGCCCCTCCCTTTTTTAGTTTAAAACAAATCATTCTTCTTAATTCATTTATCATGCGTGTTCTCAAGCTAGTGCGCTATACATACATACATTTGACCCATAAGCTAGTCATCACGAAAAGAATACGCATAATACGATTGTCATGAGTTTGAATGTGACTTACAAAGGTCCTAGCGACTTGGTTATGTGTTGGAACGAGAAGTATGGCAACCCGAATGCGTTCTACACGACCAATAATTTACCCTAAGCTCCAAGCTTCGTAAACGCCCAAGACCTTGCTCGTGTAACTCTTTATGGACTTGTATGATAACTAGGAAACGTTTGTGGGTTCGAATGAAATCAAGAAGAGTGCTTGCTTGCGTTTGGTGACCCGAACACTAGGCACAATTTTGTGTTTTCTTGTTTGCGTGTGTGTATGTTGTAAGAGTGTCAAATGGTAAGATATGAGTGTGTATTTATAGGCAAAGAACTAGTTAACTTTCCTAGTCCCTTAAACAAACCAAAACCAATCCTAAGGTGCATGGTTTTGTGGTTTCTAGAAACCACTAAGTACCATCTTTAATTACTTGCATGATGTACAAGATTTAGCAAGATTATAAAAATCTTAGGGATTTAGGTACTTACATGCAGGTTGCCGAAACCAAAAGGGCAAAAGGGTGGTCAAATGGTCTTTGCCCATTGTGTAATAGCTTAGTGGGAACAATTAGGACAAGCATTTATGAGAATTTAGTTGTACATGTACTTGTAGGGATCATTAGGAGATATTGAGGATTTCTTAGGAGTGTGTGTGTGTAACCGGCCCCTAGTAGCATTTGACACAACAATTGATTAAATTTTGTGTTAAGGTTATAAAAGTGGGTATTGGTTTGAGTCTTGGTAAGTCTAGGTATTTCCGGGGTGTGTCCAAACGTATTTTATTGCGATACGTAACCCTTTTGCATGACCAATAAAAATAAATTACGCAAAGTACATAATTATCTTCTTAATAATTATATATCACTTGGTTGATGCATACCTCAATTTATTTGATGACCGTTTACATTCGTTGATTATTTTTAGTCTACGCGATTTAGCTTAAAAGTAAATATTAAAAGTAAACGCGTATCGGACTAAAATAAATAGTGATCATTAATAGAGTCGTAAAAAACATGAAAATGAGAAATGTTACAGTCTCCACCCGTTAAAAGAGCTTTGTCCTCAAAGCTTAAGACCTTGTAGTGGATGACGAAGCCCGGTTTGTGAAGAGTTGTGGGTATTTTTGTTTGAACGAATCTTCACGTTCCCAGGTGAACTCAGGGCCCCGCCTAGAGTTCCAGCGAACCTTAACCAATGGTATCCGGCTTCGCTTCAATCGTTTGATCTCCCGTTCCATAATTTCAACGGGCTCTTCCACAAACTGGAGCTTATCGTCAACATGAATTCCTTCTAACGGCATGACTAATGGTTCGTCAGCGTAACATTTCTTCAGATTTGATACATGGAAAGTGTGGTGAACTCTGCTCAACTCTTGAGGAAGTTCCAGCCTGTAGGCAACCTTTCCAACTTTTGCTAACACCTTGAAAGGTCCGACATATCTCGGGTTCAGCTTGCCCCGCTTACCGAACCGTACGACTCCTTTCCAAGGTGAGACCTTGAGCATAACTCTGTCTCCAACTTCGAACTCCATCGGCTTTCGCTTCCGATCAGCGTAGCTCTTTTGTCGATCCTGTGCCGCTTGCATCCTTTGCTTGATCAGGACGATCTTTTCCGTTGTTTCTTGGATTAATTCCGGGCCAGTCAGTTGGGCTTCCCCAACCTCGGCCCAGCATACTGGTGATCGGCATTTTCGACCATACAGTGCCTCATAAGGGGCGGCCTTTATGCTAGCGTGATAACTGTTGTTGTATGAAAACTCGGCCAATGGCAAATGCTTAACCCAGCCTTTGCCAAAATCAATCACGCAAGCACGTAGCATGTCCTCGAGAGTTTGAATGGTCCTCTCGCTCTGGCCGTCAGTTTCTGGATGATACGCAGTGCTCATGCTAATATCCGTACCCAAAGCTTTTTGAAATGATCTCCAAAAATTTGAAGTGAATCTTCCATCACGATCACAGATAATTGAGGCAGGTATTCCGTGTCTTGCCACTATCCTGTTCAAGTACAACCTCGCCAACTTATCCAATGGATCATTCTCCCGTATTGGTAAGAAGTGAGCAGATTTTGTAAGTCGATCCACAATCACCCAGATGGTGTCGAAACCTTGTGACGACCTAGGAAGTTTGGTGATAAAATCCATTGTTATATTATCCCACTTCCACTCGGGTATTTCTGGTTGTACTAGTAATCCTGATGGCCTTTGATGTTCGGCCTTGACCCTTGCACATGTTAGGCATTTGCTAACATACGTGGCGATGTCAGCCTTCATGTTTGGCCACCAAAACAATTTCTTCACATCTTGGTACATCTTTTCGGAACCGGGATGGATAGAATATTTCGACTTGTGGGATTCGTGCATAATCACGGATCTTAAGTCTCCATAGCAAGGTATCCAACTCCTGCTGTGTAAGCATAGTGTCCCATCGGCACGTGGTTCCAATCTTTCCTTGGGTATATCCCTTCGGATCATACCTCCTACGTCTTCATTTACGATATTCTCTGGTTTCTGGGCTTCGATCTGAGCTTCTAGTATTTGTTTGGGAAGATCCAAACCAATTGTCATAACTAAGGCTCGAACCCGCAATGGCTCAATCCGTTCTTTACGGCTCAGCGCATCGGCCACTACGTTTGCTTTCCCTGGATGATAACGAATATCACAGTCGTAGTCACTCAGCAATTCTAGCCAACGGCGTTGCCTCATGTTAAGCTCCTTCTGATCGAGAATGTGTTGTAGGCTTTTATGGTCGGTGAATACGGTGCATCTGGTTCCGTATAGATAGTGTCTCCATATCTTTAGGGCAAACACTACCGATCCAAGTTCTAAATCGTGAGTGGTGTAGTTCTTCTCGTGAACTTTTAACTGTCGAGAAGCGTAGGCAATCACCTTCTCTCTCTGCATTAACACCGCACCTAAGCCTTTGTGTGATGCATCGCAGTATACCACAAAGTCTTCGCTCCCTTCAGGTAAAGCTAGAATTGGGGCACTACACAACTTCTGGTTTATCAACTGGAAAGCATTCTCTTCCTTTTCTCCCCAATCGAACTTGATTCCCTTCTGAGTAAGTTTCGTCATTGACTTAGCAATCTTCGAAAATCCTTCAATGAACCTTCGATAGTAACCAGCAAGACCTAGAAATTGGCGGATCTCCGTTCCGTTTGGTGCTTGGAGATGCCAAATCCTTGATAAGACTCTATCTGCCGTGTCCACATGTATACTCTACTATCAATGAACATGTCCCGAAAATGTACCATACGGAATCCAAAAACACATTTTTGAAAACTTTGCGTACAACTTCACCCTTCTTAAGCATTTCCAAAAGTTCTTTAGGTGTTCTTCAGCCTCTTTCGTTCTTTTTTGACTAAATAAGTATATCATCGATGAAGACGATTACGAACTTACCAGGTAAGGGTTTGCACACTCGGATTCATGAGGTCCATGAATACGCAGGTGCGTTGTCATTCCGAATGCATAACATGAAACTCGTAAGGCCATACCGAGTTCGGAATGCCATCTTCGGGACGTCTTGATCTCGTACTCTAAGCTGGTGATATCCGGATCTCAGATCTATCTTCGAGTAAATACTGGATCCTTGAAGTTGATCAAACAAATCGTCGATCCTCGGGAGCGGATAACGATTCTTTACTGTCAGGAATGGTCCAAGCAGACGCCTAGTTGTTCTCAATATCTGATACATTAGAAGAAGGAATGGTCCAAGCAGGTTCAGGAGTCGCTGGTCTTTCCTCTTCAGGTAGTGGTTTCCACCAGTCTTGTCTCGAGTCAGCTTTTGGTAGGTGATCATTCCCGGAGTCTTCATCATCAGACAAATGTACCTGCTCGTCGGGGATGGAATCATCTTGCATCAGAGAGTCAGTAGGAGATAACTCTTGAGCTACCGTAAAACCAGTTGACTCGAATCTAGTGTCAGATGTAGTCCAAGCCATGGATTGATGTGTGGAGGCCGCAGGCTTGGACGAGCTTGGAGCCTTACTGCCTTGTTGCTGAGCAGATCCTGATGTACCAGTAGATGGAGGAGGAGGAGGTGGTGGCAGCTGAGAGGATCCCGATGCACCTGAAATACCTAGAGCACCAGATGCACCTGCTGGAGGAGGTGGAGGTGGTGGCGGAGAAGGTGGAGACCCAGAAGGAGTTCTTGGAGCTGCATGCTTCTTTCTTTTCTTCTTACGAGCTTCCTCCTGATCAGCTAGACGTTGATTTGAATAATCTAGCTCCAATGACTTCTGCAGAGCCTCATACAAGTCATTGTGAACCTCATGAGCCTTGTAGGAGTTGTCTTCAAACATCCGTTGTTGAAGTATTTCCTTCATATCAACGGTGGGCAGATCCCTGAAGCGAGCTCGAAGTGGAGCTTGCATTGCCCAATCTACTGCATCAGTGACTATCTCATCAACTGCTTGGCTCACCTTGTGGGGAATATTAAGATTCTCCAAGTTGTATAGCCAGGTCCCTTATTTGTATTAGTGTCCTAATGAGATTTGTGGTGGAAGAGATGTTGTTGTTGTGATTATTGAGGTTGTTGTTGTTGATGTTGGTAGTGGAGAGTCGGATTGCATCGTCGTGAGATCAATAACCGGAGTGGTCATTGGGGGAACCGAGGAAGTGTCTTGATGAATGGGGACTGAAACCATTGACTGAACCTCTGTTTCAGCATTCGTTTTCCCTGATTCTTCTTCATGTGGCTTCTCCATGAAAAACTGATCAGTGAAGCTGAGATCTTTATCAAGGTTTTGCAGAGAAGACAGGGTTCCCGTGGAGCTTGCAGGTTCTTCTAGAATCACCTGATCTTTAGTTGGCAGTTTAAGGTTCTCCTGAACATTTGGGTAAGCAGTTGTGGTAAACTCCTCATCCATTTGCTCTGGTTTTTGCTGAGATGAAGCATCAGTGGCCTCTAAGTCCATGTGTTCACGGTTTGGTCCAGCATGAACCCCATGACTTGGTTGAGGTTGAGACTCTGCAGCATCACCAGGGTTTGATCTAGCCTGGCCTTCATCTTGTATACCAGGGTTTGGTCCAGCCTGGCCTTCATCTTGTTCACCAGGGTTTGGTCCAGCCTGGCCTTCATCTTGATCTCCAGCATTGATCATAGGCACTTCCTCATCTGATTCCGTTTCACTGTCAGTCAGAGGTAGCTCAGCATCCAAGGAAGGTGAGTCAGCCTGTCCAGTGGGTTCAGTGTGCATGGGAGGGCGCCTTTGAAAGATAAATTGATCTACAGGGCTCTTCTTCGTTGGAGTCTGAAGGGTGAGTAGATCGTGAGCAGCTTGTTCATCAACGACTTTCTCTTTCCCCTTTCCTTGTACCTCTGGAAGCGGTTGATATTTCCCAGAGTCAGGCTCCCTCAATACCACCGGATGAGCTGGTCCCTGAGTTCGTTCTGCTTCTTCATCAGTATGGGCAGGATCCTCAACAGGAACACCTTCATCACTAGGCTCATCAACCAACTTGAGTGGACTTTTCGGCTTGCGTCTTTTTCCCACTAGTCCACCCTTTGATCTTTTTGCTGGTGAGGGTTCATCAGGAGTTTCCTTAACCAGTTTTTGTTTCTTTTCTGAGACCGCTTTAGATGGTTGAGTAGGTGCTGGTTTGGGTTTAGGTGGTTGAGTAGCGGTGGGCTTTGGTGCCTTGTCACCAGCGGGTTTAGTAACCTTAGCTGCCTTGGGTTTAGTGACCTTGGTAGCATCAGAAGACTCTGTTGCTCCTCCTTCCTCAGCCTTGCCACGTTCTGCATCCAAATTTGTTGATACTTGGCAACATGCTATTGGTAGTCGTCGTGTAGGGTGGGTTCAGATTGCTTTCTAATAGGTTAGTGAAGAGGCGGAAAAAAAACAGTACTTGGGGTGAATGTTGTGCTTGGTTCTCAGATGATGGATGATCAGTTTGGTGAACCTGACACTTGGAATGAGCAGATGAGCGGTCTTCTTCTTTCCACGTGCAGCCGTAGCTAGATTCTTCCTGTCAGTGAGAAACGTCTGTATGGATTGAACAAACTCTTCCCAAATCCTTTCAGCATAATCGATGTTGGAGCGATGAATGATACCCCAAAGTATCTGAAGCACTGGATGTCTTGGCCTGTCATATCCAGCAGTTTTGCCTGTAAGGCACATGTTGATCATAGACAAGATGGCTCTCCATGGTTGATAGAGAGCATTAACAGACATTGCTGACACGTTCCTGAGTGTACTGGGGTATCCCAACGTGTTGACATACTCGATAACTGTATCACTCGACGGTGGAGCCACAAAGGGATTGTTATCATTGGCTGGAGTGATATCGAGAGCATCTCTGAGAATATCTTTGTGAAGATTGAACCATTGCTCATCCAACTGACAACTGTACAACCTAGTAGATGGAGTTTAAAGCAGTGTGTCCCTAAAAACTGCTGGGAATGTAGCATTAGTCGGAATTGTAGAGGATGCCGTGAAGGCCCTGAAGAAGTTGGTGTTTGTCAGTAAGGCCACAACAATCAGGAAGATAGGATTCGTCCGAGGCTTGTGCACATCGAGTACGTAGTTGCTCTTGCCGATGGGCACCCACTTGCTTAACAACAATATATGATCATCCATTCTGGTCGGTGGTGCGACAACAGGAGCTTGTTCCACGGGAGCATCATTCGCAGGAATGTTCAAGTCAGCCAAAGTATCTGCACAAGTAGATCCAACAGCAGGACATACATACAGATATATGATGTTAGTTGGGAGCAATTGCTTAGAGGGAAGTCAACCTTGGAATGAGTTGACCCAAAGATATTTGATAAAATACATAACTCGCTGCAGACAACTCGCTGACCTATTTTATTAAAAGTATTTAACTCGCTACCAAAATGGAAAATTTAAAATAGAGAGTTAAATATTATAATAAAATAAAATCTTCTTTAACTCGTTGAGGGGTAGCGAGTTGCCTGAACACAATTAAATAAGAGATAACATTCAACTCGCTAGTGATAACTCGCTAATTACAACTTATTATGAATATTCTTATTAAAATACTAACTCGCTATTAAATTTGAAAATTTTGAAATAGCGAGATTGTTTGTTAATTATTTTAATTAAAAATAATTAAGTCTTCCTCTAGCTGCTATAGTTAGCGACGGTTTCTGTTTATGATTAATTATAATATTATTAACTTTCTAACATTCATTATAACTCGCTGATAAGCAATGACAGAAACTCGCTAACAAGAAAAATCATTTAACTCGCTACATAGCATCAACATTAACTCGCTACCAAGAAAAAGTCACTCAACTCGCTACTTAGTATTATCATAACTCGGTACATAGCACACAGAGAACTCGCTAAAACCTAAATTCACTTATATAAGGAAACCATGATTCCTGAACAAAACATCATTAAAAACTAACGCCAACATAACGTGCCATTTTGAAAAACATTTCATTATAATTAAACAACAACAAACATGGGTCTATGACTAATAAAAGCAAGAAAATACCACGAAAAATTCATCATACCACAAATTAATGAAATAGGGGATTTCAATCCAGCCCCAGTAACGAGGCATCTTACATCCGTTCTAAACTAAACCCAACAACCCGCATATTATTCCAAACACTAGTTATGAAATAAATGATAAAACTAGTCGAACACTTTGATTTAGAGCGATTTAGTGTGAATTATCCTACCATGTTTAAGATCTAAGATATTTATATGATAGAGAACGAAAATCAATGGGTACCTTAACATGAAAAGCTATAGAAATTGAAAATCTAATAATGGATCAAGTCTGCGAGTTGCGAGAGAGGATTTAGAGAGATAGGTTCGACTGAATTTGGAAGATTTGACCAGGACAACTCGCTGACCTCCTTTTATACTTTAGTGGTTTCATAAATTGACAGAATTGGTCCCTAAACTTCCTAAGTCCTTTTTGATGTATTAAAATGGTTTATTCAAGTTTCAGAAATGGCACAAATGGTCCTTATAGAAATATAAGCCTAGGAGACATTTAGCAAATTGCCCATAGGACCCTAAACTCACACATTATTGAAAATTTTGGCCTTTTGAGTTCACACAAGTTTAACTCCTCATCAAATTAAAATCTCGTCAAATACAAACAAACCATTAACCAATTAATTATGTGATGAATTAAAGTGCCCGTTAGATGTCATAAATTTGAAAACACTCTCCCTCTCAATCAATGACCCGTTTTCTTTTTAAAGAGCTGTAGTCGTTGATTGAGTGTCAAATTTTGAGAAATTCAAGACTGATTAATTTTCAAACAACACCTCTTCTCGGGTGGAGGAACACAAATAATTTTTTTGAAGAATCATAGGACGGAAAATTATTTGGTTAAAGATAGTAGACTTTCTTTCTATGAACAAGAATATAATGCATTAACGTACATTATTTCGGTGTTGGCATGTATATAAAGTAATCCAGTCCCGGGAGATCTTAATCACTCGTTGTCAGGAACAACCCATATTTTTGGTAAACAAGCTTTCCTCAATTATGAAAAAGGCGGGTTGCAGTCAGAAGGGACTGCAAGCATAAAGACATGTTTTGAAAGTTTGGAAACTTCCGTTCGACTTATTTAAAATCCCGGTCATTATTGAATGATATTTCTAGGTGCAAAGGTTATCGTAAGCGGAAGCCATGGTCTTGAAAAAAAAAACCTATTTTGGACTTTTCTATTTTATGATAGTTTATGGTTTTTGTTGGTTTTTATATTTTTTTGTATTTTCTTTTTAGATTTAAGCTCTATACTGTTTTACATAGGATATAGGAGGACTTCCTTTACTCCTCTTCTCCTTCCTAAAGACGTTTAAGGGTTTCCGGAGACATACTCTTCATACCAAGTCGCGGGAGTAGAAATTCGAAAACCGTCCCTGATAATGCTTTGGTGATATGTCCGCTGAGCTGATTATCCTTCGTCAGAAGTCAACTCAATCTCGCCTTTCTCAATTGCTCTCTTATAAAATGGTGTCGTATGTCAATGTGCTTGGACCAGGAGTGCTGGACATTATTGCAGTAGAGAGCAATGGCACTACGATTGTCACAATACAAGGAAATTTTTTTGAAGACAAAGCCATAGTCTGTGAGCTGTGATCTCATCCAAAGTATCTGAGCACAACATCTAGACATGGAAATGTATTCAGCCTCTGTTGTTAAGATCGCAATGCTCTTCTATTTCTTTGATGACAAGCTGACTAATTTATCTCCAAGGAACTAAGCACTTCCGGATGTACTTCTTCGTGTGACTTGACAACCTGCATGGTCCGCATCTGCATAGGTTGTTAGTGCTATAGTGGTGTCTTTCGGATACCAAAGATCCCAATTAATGGTTCCTCTGAGATACTGAAAGACCCATTTAAGTGCTTCAAGGTACTTTTTGGTAGGCGAAGCCTGATACCTAGCACACATGCATACAGTGAATACAAGGTCGGGTCTGCTGGTAGTGAGATAAATTAGGGAGCCGACCATGCTATGAAATCGAGTCTGGTCAACTGGAATCCCTAAGGGGTCCTCATCCTGTTTAAGTCGATCCACCATGGGTGTATCAACAGGGTCACACAAATCCATCCCAAATTTTTCAATATTTCAAGAGCAAATTTTGATTGATTAATAAAAATGCCTCTAGGAATTTGAGAAACTTGTAAACCTAGAAAAAAAAAATTTGTCCCATCATTGACATTTAAAATTTAGAACTCATCACATTGGAAAATATGTCACACGCTTTAGGGTCGGTCATGGCAAATATGATATCATCTACATATATTTGAACAAGAAGAATATGTTTGCCTGTTTTCCGAGTGAATAATGTCGGATCAACTTCACCGTTGGAAAAGTTGTTGTCCAGAAGAAATCATGACAAGGTATCATACCACGCCCGAGGAGCTTGCTTTAAACCGTACAAAGCCTTCTTCAGACGATAAACATGTGTCGGATGGTCTGGATCAACGAAACCCTCTAGTTGACTAACATAGACTTTTTCCTTTAACTCGCCATTCAGGAATGCAGTCTGGACATCCATTTTATAGATGGTTATGTTTTTTTTGGTGGCATTGGCGATGAAGATACGAATAGCCTTGATACGTAAAACCGGTGCAAATGACTCCTCGAAATCAATACCCTCCTCTTGTTGATATCCTTTGGCTACCAACCTAGCCTTGTTTTTTAGAACATCACCGTACTCATCAAGTTTAACTTTGTAAATCCACTTGAGAGCAATAATCATGACACAGTCTGGTTGAGGTACTAATTCCCATACTTGAAGTCGATCAAATTCGTGAATCTCATCTTGCATAGCTTGAAACCAGCAATCTTCAGTTATTGCGGATTTGAAATTCTTTGGTTCAACTTTTGACAGTACAGAGTTATACAAGCACCACAAGGCATCTGTTGCAAGTTATTTTCTGGTGGATACCAGTCGAGATGGGTTACCAATGACGTTATCAAGCGGGTGATCCTTGCTCTATTTTCTGAGATGATGAAGTGTTTGAGTGACATAGGTTGATTTTGGTAAACTAACATCCCCGAATGATGATGCTTCAGAAGTAGGTTCTGAAGCAAATATGTTTATAAAGGGATCATTGTCAACAGGAGCAAACGGATTTTCTTCCACAAGAGTATATTCAGCTGCAACGCCTTAATGTATACTTGGAGATTGTAATGCCGAAGATGACGGTGAATGACTTGGAGAAGGTGCATCTTGATCAATGGTAGTAAATGAAGGTGTACCGGCTGAATTGACTAGAATTGGAACTGCTAGAGCAGGAGAAACTAGTCTTTCAACACGAGGAGGTTCCAGGTATTCATCGAACATTGGTTGGAATAAAATCTCCAGTTCTTTATTTGTAGGGGGTACATAAGGTGCTGTAGGAACCGGATTTGGTACGAGCCTTGAACTTATCTGTCCAGGCATAAGAAATGTAGGAGCGGGTCCTGTACTGAGTTGCACAGGAGCCATTTGCTCAGTCAGCTCATTAGATTGAACGTGAATAGTTTCCATAATTCATTGGGTTCTTTTGTTGTAGATTATATACCCTTTCTTGCTAGGTGCATAACCAACGAATATTCCAATATCAGCTGTTGGTAGTAATTTTCCAAGATCTTCGCTGTCATTTGTAGAGTAACAAAGAGCACCAAAGACATGGAAAAAGGTAAGATAAGGCTTCTTATCATGCACTAGCTCATATGGGGTTTTGTTATGAAGAGTGTGTATGAGGGATTGGTTTTGGGTGTAACAAGCAGTAGCCACAGCTTATGCCCATAGAAACATCGAAGCCTTGGAAAATATCAGCATTGTCCTAGCGGCCTCTACAAGAGTACGCTTTTGTCTTTCGATAATGCCATTCTGCTGTAAAGTCATTGGAACTGTCTTTTGGTGAAAAATGCCAACACGTTCATAATATGCAGTCAAATCTTTATTGAAAATTTTTGTGCCATTATCGGTACGGATGTATCTAATAGTTTTGTTGAGACCGACTTGTATTTGCTTCAGAAATTTGATGACGACCTCTGGGGTTTCATCTTTCGATCTCAAAAACTTAACCCAAGTAAACCGAGAATAATCATCAACGATGACTAAGATGTATTTCTTCCCATTAATTGTTTGCACTCGCATCGGTCCACATAAATCCATATGAAGGGTATTAAGAACTTCCAAGTTGGTGTTTTCGGTTTTGGGTTTGTGGGTATGCTTTTTGCTCTTTCCTAGTTGACATGCAGAGCAAAGATGATCTTTCTTAAACTTCAATCTAGGTAAACCTCTAACTAAGTCCTTTCTTGCAAGGTCATTGATGGTACCGAAGTTCAAGTGGTTTAAACGACGATGCCATAACCATGATTTGTTCTTGGAGGCCTTAGACAACAGGCAAATGGGAGAGGACTTCATCATGTCTTCAACCAAGATAGTGTACAAATTAGAGCCGCGAGAACCTTTAATTAATTCAACACCATCCGTATCTCGAACATAACATGAATGTTTCCTGAATGCAACTTCCAGATCAGAGTCGCAAAATTGTCTGACAGAGAACAGATTGTGTCCTAGTCCTTCCACATAGTATACCCTGGAGATTACACTGTCACCAATCACATAATCTCCATAACCCATAATAGCACCAAAGTGGTCATTCCCGAATCTAACTGTCCCGATGAACTTTTTCATGAAATTCCTGAGCCGTGAGCGATCCCCCATCATATGTTTTGAGCAGCCTGAATCCAAATACCAAAGGACGATCTGTACGACCTGCATTTGAAAACAGACGAAGATGGAGAGTTTGGAAAGTTGGATCCCCAATTTTGGTTGGGTTCCTGTTGGTTAGCATAAGCAATAGCAGATTGCATAGAGGCAGCAATTGCCTGATTCTTAGGTAAAGTGGGAAGGCTAACGAGAACTGCCTGGTACTATTAGTTTTTACGTTGGTATCTGGTTAATTGTTTCTAAGATGTGTGACGTAATTTCGCAGTTATCACAGTTTTACTTGTACTAACGTTGTTAGTTTGCTTAGCAGGCACTACTTTGGATTTAGTGAGCCTACTTAAAGGGCACTGTTCTCCTAAAGTGAATATTCTTTGTGTGGGTCTCCATTGATAACCAACACTGGTAAGCACTTTTTTTGTTGCTTTCCACACTTGCTTAACTTGCTTAGGTTCCCAAACTTGTGTAACTTTGCGCACAATGGTTTTAACACAGGGGGATTGATAATCAGAATCCAAATGAGAATGGTAATGTTGTAGCAGCACAGGCTGAGGGTAATGCAAATGGGAATAATGGTAATCAGATATTTTTCTTAGTATTGCTCCTAGGCTGTGATCCACTAGCATTGGGGCAACAGTTTACTCCTGTAAAAGGAGGCACAGGGACATTAGTCTTTTGAGTGTTCAGTTGCTCTACATGTTTGTATGTGTTACTATTTGACGTGTCACATTGTTCTTCAAAAATAACTTGCTTTTTCCTAATTACAGGGGTAGGAGCATGCTTTTTATCTTGTTGGTTAAAGGCTTTCAGACAAGTGCCAATCGCATATTCTAAGAGTTCTTGAGAGTGTTTGGTGTAAAGGCAAGCATATACAAGTGATCTATCGAATGATCTTTCAACCTTAGCTTCCTCTACTATCTCGCGAAGGGTTTCTACACTTTTCTTAAGATGTTTGAGATAATGTAGATGAACTTCCCTATTGTTCCTATTGTGAAGGGGAATTGGTTCAACATCAATAACATACCTATCAGGTGCAAGAACTCTTGGTGTTACAGACTCCTTAGTGTTGTATTTCAGATTTTCAGGTATTTAGGCTTTTAGATACTCATTTTCAGTTAGCAAGGCCGTGTCTGTTCTATATGCTTAGCACGTGTGATCTTAATAGAATTGTACAATTCCTTGTAATGCTGTTTAACTTTTTCATTCTCTACCATAAAAAGCTCATTTTGTTCTTGAAGAATAGATACTTTTTAGTTAATTGAGTGATCTAAAAATCTAAGGTCCTAAAATCAAAAGTATGGTATGCTTCACTACGGGTCTCTTTCAATTAAGAGATTGGGTCTAATTTTTTGGATGGCTTGTCCCCTTATACCTTGAATGGAAGGCTTTCAATTTTTTGACTATAAAGACCTATTAAAATTAGAGTATCTCGAGTGGGTAAGATGGGTGGGTTACCAAAACGTTCTTTAAGTATTTTTGATACATTAAATGTAAATTTAAAGTATTAAAACCTCAAGATAGGAAAAACTGTTTTACTAATCATATAAGATAATCTTTTGGAACCTTATCTCGTATTTTAGAAAGCTCTGCTTCAAGTTCAATAATGTTGTTTAAACAATGTGTGGCTTACATTCATTTCAGTAAATCTAGAAACAGAAGCTCAGAATTTCGTTGCAATAATAAAACACTTCTTGGACAAGCAAATAGCAATTAAATTATCATTTTGCAATAAGAAGATTTAACTTCCGTTCAATCTCATCAACTTCCCTAATTACAACATTATTGGACCAACTTTAGCTTCAACTCTTCAAAAAATGTCTTTCATTTTCTTTTAAATTCTTTAGTTTAAAGCCTTTTGAAATCCTCAAAATATTCTTATAAGCATTTTGGAAAAATGGAATGACCTCGTGAGAAAACATTCTTTGGATTTGTTCAAAACCTTTTCCCTTCAGTGAGCCCAGTTGTGAAAATTCTCTTTTTACAAGGTTTTTTTTCAAAATCAAAAAGTGTTGTAAGAGATGTAAAAAAAACATAATTTTCACGTTGACTCGTTGTTGGAAGTACCAAGGACAAGCATTGCAGTGATAATTTGGTGATACCCGCCCAATGCTTTGATTGGTCATGAGGTGTGGTCTGCTTTTTAGAGAGCTTCTTCTTTCATCTTTATGAGATCTTGAGACCAAAATATTTGCTCAAGGGTCAATTGTTTATGTGGTGGTGAAGGTCGCTAAATAATTCTCTTTCGAGTAATCAGGTGGTGCAATCTTAACCTTATGAGTCACACACTCAGGGTCTTTCATTTTGTCATTCATTTTCCTCCTAGTGATTTCAACTATCTCTAGGGTATACTCTGTGTTGTGCACTAAAGTCGGGACATGATTGGTTTTGATAATTTCATAACCATTATATAGAGTAGGCTAAACTTGCTTTGCATGGGTGAGGCATAAAGGGTTCTTGTGGCCAATAGCTACCTTATTCAGTTCATTATAATAGGGCTTTGGTTTACACAACATGTGAACTGTTTGAAGAGACTGGTCTTGTTTGTATAATTTATCCTCGACCTTTTCTTTTAAAGCTTCCATGTCCAAAAATTCTTCAAGGTATTTGTTTTCTTTCTGTTTAAAATCCTTTTTCAAATACGTAACTTCTTCTACCATTGACTTGTTATGGTTGATGGTCAAAGCAAGTTACATTTTTACATAATGAAGTACCTTTTTCAAATTTTCTTCTTTGATATTACGGTCAGTGATAACTATTCTCAATTGTTCATCAATCTTTTGTTCTCTTTTCGTTAATTCAAATCTGGCTCATCTTTCATGCAGTTCAACTTGTTCCTTATATGTTGCAAGTTCAGCAGTTAATCAATTATTAACTACTGTGTTCCGTGTTATGTCAGAGACAGATTAGGCATGCGGTTCATGCATATCATTAAATATCATCATGTATGCATCATTTGAAACAGAAGATACATTACTTTGTACAATTGGCACTGCGTTGTTCTTTGCATACTGATTATACGGAATCATATTACTATCACTCGTATAATTAGCATGTGAATTAACAACGTAGTTTGGTTGTACATCGTCATGCATCTGGTGTCCTTCATGATGTTCACAAATAGCATCCTGATAGTGATCATGGTCGTGTACCTCAAATAGAATGTCCGAATCATAAGACGAACTAACTTCCTCATAAACAGGATCTACGGATGATAGATTAGCCATGAACATAGTTTATGCTGTGGGAGCCTCATCAACATCAGAATCAAAAGCATCATAGTCATCAACTTGAAACACATTATCCACATTGAGTGCTAAGTCCTGAACCGGTTGCTCATCCACATCTTTATCAATAACGTTGTCTTGTCCACCTACAATAAACAATAACTTCTCTTCATCTAATGCCACCCCATTCTCCTAAGCTTGCATCAGCAACATCTTGTATTTGAAGTATTCGGAGTTCTGTGGATGCTTGAGTTGAGTGTAGTTCCTTGCTATGTAGCTTATACCGTTGCAGTTGTAGCACTTAACCTGCCTTGATTGACCTGGATTAGTATTCCCAACTCTATTTTGAGCTCCCCTATAACCAGCTGCACCTCTACCCCGTGCATTCTAAACCACAACCCTACCATCTTGAACTGTAGCTTGGTTCCTTGTATTTGATGAAGTTCTGAGTTGATTGTTTGTTTGAGGTAGGTATGTTTTGTATGATTGGGTGAGTAGGGCAAGTGTGTTGGTTAAATTCTCAATTAAGTTGTCCGTTGGAGAGAGTCCCGAACCAAGTTGAGTGTTGTCCGTAAAGTGTGGTGGAACATGTAGATCCCAATCAATATAGATCTTTCTAGCCTGTTAAGGGTTGTAGCCAATATGGATAGTTCCACACTAACTACAGGAGAAACAACGACTATGAACAATTATAAGTTATGCGGAATCTAACTTATATTGCTAAGAAGAATAATAAATGAAACTAAACTTTGATTTATATTAATCTGCTAAAAGATTACAGATTACTAACTATAAAAATTGAGAGATATATTCTCTAATGCCGTAGGGTTCCTTTTATACACCAAGGATAAACCCTAACCGACTTACAAAATGCGTAAAAGATAATGCATATCTTTTCCTATAATAACTCATGCATATCTTATAAACGGTACTAACTATTTTGTACTGGCGGTACAAACTAATACTAACAGTACAAACTATAACTGTCGGTACTAACTTTATAACTAGCGGTACTAAGTTAGGAAAACATAATTCAGAACAATCCTCCCCTAAACATGATTGTTCAACTTGTTTAACTTCATGTTTCTTCAGTTTACTCTTCTTGAACTCTTGGAGGATGTATCCAAACATTCTATCAAATCTTGATCTGATCTTTGATACTCTTTGACATCTTAAGCTATTCCTCTTTAACAGCAACATGTCTTCTCAACAACATCCAACTAAGTTGGCTTTGTAGTTTTTGTCAAACTACCAGCCATTAACGGATTTGATTTTCCTTTACTAGTAGCCGTTTGCTCTGGGATAGTCAATTATTCATTGTAAACAACAAGGTAAATTGATAACCATATAGTTTTGAGTAAACTATCAACTATCAACAGATTTGATTTGTCTTTACCAAAAGCCGTTTGCTTTTGGACTAGTCAATGCTTCATTGCCATAACATGGTGCATTGATAACCATATAGTTTTTAGCAAACTATCAGCTATCAACATATTTGAGATGTCTTTACCAGAAACTGTTTGATCCTGGACTAGCCAACTCTTAACTGTGAAGCAAGGTGAGTTGAGAACCATACAATTTTTGGTAAATTGTCAACCATAAACGGATTTGAGAAGTCTTTACCAAAGCCGTTTGCTTTGGACTAGCCAGTTCTTATGTCTGTTAAACATGGTGAACTGATGACCATTTGTTGTGTGGTCTTAGAACCAACACTCAAGGATCCTCCTCATCTCCATCAGAGTCTTTAGGTTCTAACTCTGCAATCTGCTTCTTGACAAATCTAATCAGTTCCAAAGCCATAGTACTGTCTTCTTCAGTTTCTAACTTCAACTCTAGCAATTTTGACAGCACTTCCTTTTTCAAAGGATACTTATTCTCTACAAGCATATGAATGACTAATCCTTCATCAGTCATTATAGTGTGTACCCCTGAAGAACTATGTAGCTTCCAGCTCACTATCTTCCAATTTTGCTATGCATTCCAAAACTCATCATTATCACTTTGATTGAACATGATCATCAAATCTCCCCAAAGTATTTTGTCAAATCCTTCAGGTGTCTCATCTTTGGAGTACCAGTTCATCATAATTTGATATATAGTAGCAATGTCATCTCTATCAGGTAAGGATAGCACGATCAACTAAAGTGCTGAAGTATCTATCGTTGCTATTACTTCTAATCACCGACATTAATATTAAACAACTTGAACTCCTCAGTCTCATCATACTGTGGTTTGGTTGTAAGATACTCAGATCTCCATTCTATGATAGGATACTTCTTGTCAAGTATCTCATAATCCACTTCCTTATCCTCATTAGGAGCTATAGTTAAACACAATCTTAGCTCTTCATCATCTTTAGAAGTGAACTTTCTTTTCTTAGACTTCATCTTTCTTCTTGTGCCAATCTCCTTTTCAGTTCCTTCCTTCTTCTTTAATTTCTCTTTCACTGTTATCTTTCTTAACTCATTACTTAGAAGCATCACAGCACTAGTTCATTCATCTCCATGATCACATTATAAATCTTTAGCAACACAATAGAGCAAAAAAAGCTATCAATCAAACCATTTTATCTTTTCATACAAAACTGTAATTTCTTTTCAAACTCTTGGCTTCAAATCAAATGCTTCTTGCCTCCCAACATCTTCAAATATTTCAACATTTGGTTCCTAATTGATTTCTGACGAGGTTTTATTTACTGTAGCTTCAGATCTTTGTTTGAGCAAGAAATCTTCTTTGGGCAGAAATGGTGTCATGAAGAAATTTGGCTCTCTGCTCAATAGTATACATTTCTCTCTCTCTTCCTCTTGAAGCTTTTCAGTAAGTATCTTGCCAGCATTAAGTCTTGCCTGAATGAAATCATATTTATTAGAGAGTGCAGCCTTTGTAACTTCTTCCTTAGCCAACCTTTTTTTCTCCTCTTCAGCTTCCCACTCCTCTTGAACCTTTCTGGCCACCTCTTCATCATTAGCAAGCAGTTTAAATTTCTTTTCAGCTTCAGTAATATCTTCTGATTCAGTATCAGATTCATCTTCCTCTTCAATCCTCCCTTTGCCTTTAGCTTTTGGATCAATCTTAGGAAGAGGTCTCAAAGTCAATAGTGATCTTGTTGAAGTAGGCCTAGGTCTCTCAATCTCCTCAACATCCTTAAGCTCTACTCCTTTTTCCTTTTCCTTGAGCTTCTCCTTGTTCTGACTTATTATGATAAGGACTTGTGCAATGGTCTCATCATCACCAAAGACTGTTGGAGTAGGTGTTGTTGGAGTAGGTGTTGAAGTCACTGTTGGAGCTGTTGGAGTAGCACTTTATCTTAAATCTTGCTCTTTCTTCTTAGCAGTACCTTCATCCGGCCTATCGGTACTAAGCTTTGCTCTGTCGGTACCTTTACTTGGCTTGTCGGTACTTTCAGCTGGCTTGTCAGTACTTTCATTTTTAGCAATACCTTCTGAGCTTGCTCCCTTTTCTTGAGCATCCTCAGACTCCATGTAGTCCATTGCATCATCCACAATATCATCAAGATCATCAAAAACTGGATCTTTATGCACTGTAGGTTCAGCTTTTGCAGGTTTCCTCTCCTGTTTGGATACAGACTCCTTTTGCATCTAATTTTTCTTCAATGATTTCTTTCCTGCCAATCTTTGCTTCATGGAGACACTCTTCATCCAAGCTTTGTGATGTGTCATAACAGGTTTGGTATTTCCTTCTTAAGCTTCTATGATCTGACTTCAAGTGCTTAAATTTCTTTGGCTTATATGTAACCTGTATACATAAAGACACAACAAAGATCAATAAACTTTGAGTGTTTAGACCATCCTTATCCTGATAGGGATCTACACTGGATTACTGACCTCTAAGATTCCACCAAAGCCCTCTAGAATGGAATCCGAATAGGTATAAGTAAGTAAGGTCTGAGAATTGGATTCCAGGCTGTGTCTCATGTTGGTCTGCACTTGGGTGAAGAGGAGAGGGTGTAGGTTAAGGTTTAGATTGTCATTCTGAAGCTTCACCCTCATCCTTAGTTGGTGGAACCAACATAGATTCAAACAAAGAGTGCTGTAGCCCTAAAAATGTTTACCCTTTAAACCATAATGAGAAAACCTTTACTAGTCAAAGCATTAATAAGGGAAGTGGTCTAAAGCACAAGGCACATTCTTATAAAACTGTTTACTAAAAAAAAAGACTGAAATAAATCTTGGATACATAACAAACTTTTTCTTTGCATCCAAGTGTCTCATCATACCATCAAAAATTAGTTTAGAAAAATTATATTTCTGATTAGTGGTTAAGCAAATCACTGCTGTGGCAATATTAGTGGGAATTTGATCCCAAGAAGTACTTTTAGAACTAATGCAGTGATTCATAGTATGAAAAAGAAATTTCCACTGGGGTGAAAACAAGGCTTTGTTAAAAGTTAAAACAGTTAGGTCCCCCTCATACCCCATTAGCTGAATAACATCAAATATAGCCTGATTATTCAAAGAATCTATCCCATCAGCATCATCAAAAAGAAGATCACTTCTTATTGATGCCTCTAAGATATTCACAGGCTTGCCAGCTACTTTGGCAGTAATATACCTAACATTGTTGATTATTTTGGATTTAGCAGACATCCAAAAACCGTTACAACAACAGTAGTAGAGACTAAACAGGACCTTTACAGTGAGAGCATAGTGAAGGAGCTTCGTATAAAAAAGTCTATAATCTCAGGAAACGATAATTCCGATCAGTCTTTTACAAGTAAGGCGACCATGTTGTGTTTAGCACAAGATTCAAGAACAGCCATAGGTGTAGAAATTTAAATATCGTCAGTGATCAAGCCAATAGGGTTGTTTTGAGAAAGTAGATCCAGTAAGAGAGATTACATGAGTAAATTATGCAATTGAGATGGGTTTATATAGGTTGGACAAACCCAAAAGAAAAGAAACCGTTACAATTTTCACTTTAGACCCTTGGCGGTATTTTCTTCAATGGCTTTATGGTAGTACTATCTTTGCCCTTAATCCGGTACTAACTTTGCACTAACGTATGAACGTTTGTCAACCAAAAGAAATGATCAAGTCTGCAAACAAGAGTTCTTCAGTACCATCGATATCTCTTTCCAAAGACTCTCTAAAACCCAAACAACTCTATGAAAAACATCACTGTGATCAAGATCCTTCTGCTCGTAAAACACTTCATACAAACTGTACAATAAATCATATTGCCTCCCCTTAACTAATGCAGCCTATTAATTGATCATTCCAATGTTAACAATCAAGAAGTTGAACCTGCTGACATCAAAAGCTTTAGTTAAAAGATCAGCCACATTGTCATCAGTGTGAATCTTCAGCACCTGGATAAGCTTCTTCTCATAAGCATCCCTAATGAAGTGGTGCCTAATCTCAATATGCTTTGTTTTGGAGTGAAATACTGGATTCTTTACAATGCATATTGTGCTCTCATTATCAATGTAGATCTTTGTGTTCATAAAATTGAACCCATAGTCTAACATTTGATTTTGAATCCACAAAACTTGCCCACAGCAGTTGGCAGCAGCAACATATTCTGCCTCTGTAGTAGAAGTAGCCACAATTGTCTGCTTCTTGCATTGCCATGAAATAAGTCTCCTGCCAAGAAATTGACAACCTCCTGTTGTGGATTTCCTGTCAAGATTTGCTCCAGCATAGTCACTATCTGAGTAGGCTTCCAGGTCAAATGATGACACCCTAGGATACCAAAGGCCCAGTTTGGGTTTGCCCTTGAGGTACCTAAAGATTCTCTTCACAGCATTAAGATGGGAGGTCTTTGGAGTTACCTGAAACCTAGAACAAGCACAGACTGCAAACATAATATCAGGCCTAGAAGCAGTCAAGTACATTAAAGAGCCAATCATGGATCTATAAAGATGTACATCCACATCAGCAGCTTCTTCATCCTTGGTCAAAGGCTTCTGGGTCTCAATTAGAGTACTGGCAGTCTTCACACTAGCAAAATCAAACTTCTTCAGGATCTCTGCAACATACTTATCCTGACTTATGAAAATACCATCTTCTTTATGTTTGACTTGTAATCCAAGAAAGAAGGTGAGCTCTCCCATAGAATTCATCTGAAATATACTCTTCATCAATGCCTCAAATTCATCACACCAAGACCTCTTTGTAGAACCAAAATTAATATCATCCACATAAACCTTTACCAACATGATATCATTCTTGTCCTTCTTGATGAAGATATTCTTGTCAATGGTTCCTCTTCTGTATCCACTCTTCAACAAGAAAGTAGATAAAGTAGCATACTAGGCTCTAGGAGCTTGGTGTAAATCATACAAAGCTTTCACAACCTTATAGACCTTCTTACGGAACTTAGGATCTATAAAACCTAGAGGTTGAGACACATACACCTCCTCATCAATTGTGCCATACAAGAAGGCACTCTTCACATCCATCTGATAAACTATGAATCCCATATAAGAAGCAAAGGCCAAAAAGATCCTAATGGCTTCAATCCTAGCCACAGGAGCAAAAACCTCATCATAGTCTATCCCTTCCTCTTGCCTATGTCCTTGATATGTCACTCTGGTGCAACCAACCCTGCCTTATATTTCTAACCACAATCCTCTTTCTTCATCCTTCTTATTCTTGTAGACCCATTTAGTCCCAATTGCCTTCTTCCTAAAAGGCAAATCTATAAGATTCCATACCTTCTGAATCTTGAATTGCAACAGTTCTTCCTACATAGCATCAACCCAATTTTCATCTTCAAGGGCTTCAGATATCTTCTTGGGTTCAATTTGGGACAAGAAACAAGCAAATAAGCAATGTTGGAAATCTTTAAGATTGTTTCTTCTCTGCTTTTAAATATAACTTACAAAAGCATGGGCTCCAAAACTTTTGTTAACTTTGCTCCTTGTTTGAACTGCTGATTTAGGATCTCCAAGAATTTGAGTTGAAGGATGAATAGAGTTAATCCTTGATGTAGGAATAGGACTAACATTCACAAGTGTTTCTAAATTTGTGAAGTTAGCCACTACACCCTCATCATCATAAGATGCACTGGTAAAAATACCATCATTAGGATTGTCATAACTATCCTCAAGATCAGGTATTTCTAAATCATCTTGGTCAGTATTGGTTAGATGAGTGAACGATAGTTCACTAGTAGGACTGACAGTACTAACTGGTGTGCTAGCGGTATTAACTGTGTTAGTACTGCTAGCTCTTGCAGCTCCTGCTTGAAGAAGCAAATCCTCAGTATTGTGGGCAAACTTCTTTCTTTGAGCTTTAGCTGCATCATTAGCCTCCTTTTCTTGACTTTTAAGCCTTTCAAGCTCATCTAAAAAGGTTTGATCCTCCTGATCTACTGACTTCTCATTTGTCTTTAACTCGGTATTCTTAGTAGACTTTTAACCTTCATTCTTTGCTTTTGAGCTCTTGACCATTGAAGTATAAGAAGACCACATTGGCAGTACAAAGTAGTCTTGAGCAGATTCAGCTTCCATTTCAGATTTTCCTGCATCAATATTATCTTGTGTACCTGCACTATGATTAGTGTTGGGATCTCAGATTTGATGATTACAAAACTACATATGCTTAAATGAAGACGAATAAAACAACAAGGGATTAATATGACACTTTGGTATTCTACATGAAGATAAGCATTGAAAAGTCAAAGAATATCAAAGATAAAGGAAGGTTTTAATTAGTTTTAATTAGCTTCCTAATATAATTAATTAGCTTTTTTGTAAGCCTTAATATCCCTCTATATAAAGGGTATTAGGTGTGTAGGTTATAAACATCCATCATAGTTAGATCTCTCCAATGAGAGTCTAGACACACCAAAGAAAGCGTGTGTATTATTAGTTAGCTTATTAGTTAGTTTATTAGATAGTTAGTGTAGCCTCAAGGATTGTGGATCCTTGTTACAGTTTGTAACCATTTATTCTGATCAAATTAATGGAGGCCTGAATATTTAGTAGTAAAACCTTGTTTGATAACTTATTGTTCTTTATTATTCCGCTGCGTATATAAGTTATCTGTAAAACTAATCCTAGATGGGCTAAATGATCTCCACAATTAGTATCAGAGCGGGTTGCTCTTGATATCTAGGATGTTACAAAGATGATATTATTTGCAACTTATTATGTGTGGTGGCACGACATGGCAAGGAAATCTTAACTTTAAGGGAAGATCTGAAGTTAAGGGGAAGAATTTATTGTTTGTTTTGTCATCATCAAATAGGGAAAGATTATTGGGAATTATTGATTTGATGATACAAAAGGAAACAATATATGATCTAAAGGAAACAAGACAAAGATGAAGAATTCTTGGTCAACGTGCTTTAATGAGGTCAAAGATGTAGATTCTTGGCAACTTGCTTTAATGAGTCAAAGATGAGGAATTCTTGATCAATGTGCTTTAATGAGTCAAAGATAGTTATTAGGAAAGAAGAAAGTTTCATAATACAATTAGAATTCCTTTATGAATGTTTAAATTAGTTTCCTTGTAAGTCTTATGGACTCTCTATATAAAGAGATCCATAGACATTGTTTAGAGTGTACACAGAAAAAGATGTAAATACTAAATGGTGTGTGTGTGTGTCTAGGCATCATCCCTAATAAAGGTGCCTAGGGTTTAAAGTTAGTTTTGTAGTTGTACAACAAGATGTAGATGCTAGCATGAGTGGTGTAGCCTCAAGAATCTTATGATTCATGTTACAGTTTGTTGATGTAACCGTATTATCTTGATCAAATAATATTGGGGCTGTGGTGAAAGTTTGGTAAAACCTTGTTGAATATCTTTCTTCTTATTCCGCTTTGTTTTTATAACTTATGAACATTAATATTATCATAGATAAATGTCTAAACAACCTGAGCTTAAACGATCTAACAATCCTTAGGTTTCCACAAACAAAGCTAGCAGTATTAAAGTACTCTGGCAGTGCTAAAAATCAATAGAAACCTAGCAGTATTAACTAATATACGCTAGTAGTACTATCCATAAAACTCGAAGCCTAGCAGCACAAACTTAATACACAAGCTGCTAGCAGTATTAAGTTTTCATTAGGTAATATTAAGAATTTAATCCACCACTGTATTTGGAGACTTTGTTCCAGTAATGTCTTTTGGGTCTCTAATTACAACCTGCTGAGGGCTTAACAACAGTTTCCCTTTTCCCCCAACAGCACTAACTGCTTTTACTTCTGCAGTATTAACTTTTTGATTTGAAAAATGTGTTCTTGGTTCTGTTGTTCTATTAAGTGGCCTTCTAATATGAGAATGAGTTTTATGAAAAATAGTTTTTGGTCTAACATTATTCACAATGGGTTTAACAGTATGAAATTTTCTGGCAGCATTAGTTGGTACTGCCTGACTGTTAAAATTATGTCTAGCAGTATTAACTGGAATTCTGCCAGTTCTAGTTAGTACTGCTGTAGGAACAAATTAGTTTTGGTGATTCACTCTTTGCACATTGTTCCACACTGGCCTAGTTTCCCTTTGACCAGTACCCTTACACTTCCTTTTGTTCAATTCAACTTGTTTAGCCATTCTTTTCTCATGGAAATCACAATCTCTAATAAGATGGCTAAAACTACCACATACAAAACATGACTTTTTAGTAAACCCATATCCCAAACCTAAATTTTTAGACATTAAACCACTACAATCCTTTTTGTCAGGTTTAGGACTCTGACTACATGTTTTGTTCTTTAAACTATTTGCCTAGGACGTTTTTACATGTTACATATTAATAAAGCAAAACTAGGTTGTTTCCTGTTCTTTTGTGTGTGTAGAGGACCACATGTCATCATTTACTATATGATTCGTACTCCGCAATGAAAGGGGATCAGGACCAAAACTTTAGGGTCACTAAACCGTTTTTCGGTTCATTTAGGCAACTGGTTTAGATGTAGATTCATTGTTTCTTTCACTAGAATTGGATTCTTAAGAATTAAGTCACTGCTCCTAGCATCGATTCATAGTTTAGATTGCTTTAGACCATATGAAAATTATGATTCATCAATTTCTTTATCAGGTCTAGAAGGGATGTAGATCCCTGTCATTGGAAGGAGAACAT
This sequence comes from Tanacetum coccineum, assembly GCA_026074375.1. Taxonomy (NCBI): domain Eukaryota; kingdom Viridiplantae; phylum Streptophyta; class Magnoliopsida; order Asterales; family Asteraceae; genus Tanacetum; species Tanacetum coccineum. The sequence continues at coordinate 40,343 of BQNB010046811.1, forward strand.
CATGCATCCCCTCTGCATATCTATCATTCACATGACTATCTTCTATATCACTTAGACCTACTATTAAATAAACTTCCAAAAACTTCATTTTCCATACTTAAGACACCTTTATTCATTTGCTCTCCATACCCAAGCCCAGCTTTGTCCCTAGCACTCATCTGACTATTTAGCAGAATATTAAGACTTTCAGAAGTGTTATGCCATTTTTCTACTTTAGCTTTTAATTCTTCTTTTTCTTTTTCAGCTTCTCCCAATAGTTTCTTATGATATGTGAGCACATCAGTTTTATCATCTAATATAACAACCCAGAATTTTCATCAAATGCAAAATCAACCTATTTTATTATGATCACAATTTTACGGGGAAAGTTTTTGCTTTATTACCTTACTTGCATTACCAATATCTCAATATGGAATGTAACTTGCATAACTAAAGTAGACGAGCTTACGCAACCTACCTATGGCAATCCTATATGTCAAGCAAACATCATAACATATCAAGTCAATATCATAATATCAGTTTTTACAAAGTACTTTACTCTTTTATGTACCATTTACAACATTTTATCAAAAACGGGCTTAAACCGTTATCATATACTCTTAACTAATTCCTATGATAAGGTTTAATTCTCTAAAGCGAATGTTACAAGTAGTTAAAGCATATATACAAGTCATATAACATCTCATTTGAATAATACTTTCCCTCCAAAATAAAGTACAAGTCCTTAAAAGCTCAATGTACAAGTCATTAAGCATGACATCCAAAATAGCCGTTTTACCTCTGTTTTCCTAAGGAATTCCATACAATCTAATAAGTACAAATTAAAAGCAAGTAATGAACTTCATTTAAATTCCATATTCATTCTCATTTAATAAGATTCCATGGTATCAAAACAAGAAACCCTAAACCGAGTAGTTTTAATCCATAACACAGTTTCTTGGTATTTATCCGATTTAAACCTAAACATTAATTCAAATAAGTTGTAACTACTTAATTTTACAAACATTTAAATTATTATTTCATCTTATAACATCATTATACATGAATTAAATCCTAGAAACCCTAAAAACAAAACTCTAATATAGTTCTAACCCTAAAACAAAAAACTAGGCCCTAGTTCAGAATCGGGTCAGTCTATAAAACATAGGATCTGGGCAAATCAATAGGTTTTGGGTATTAAGTGAAAACACTAGGTTGTAGCCCTATGTCTTGTGATCATTTTGCTAGTGGAATCAACCCGATTCGACGTCGGATGAATTAGTTATAGCCAAAATGGCAAAGGTGCACAGATTCTGCACACCTGTAGTAAATGGCTATTATCTCTAGGTTTTTGTATAGTAACCCCCAAATACGTAAAACTAAACATTGTAGAGGACTCAAATATCTAACAATGCTCACCTGTAGTAAACGTTGTAGAGGACTCAAATATCTAACAATGCTCACTGGTTTGAGCTTCAATGAAGTTACGGTTTGCAAATGGCAACCATTTTACCAAGACTGATGTTGGCTGTTCAAAAACAGCCATGTATAAATCAAACCAAACACCCCTAAAACGTCTAGAACCACATCCACCTTGCACCATAGCCTTCCTTACTCAGCCCCTAGCCTTTCCACTCACCATGTGTCTAACTGGTTATCAAAGTTTCTTGGCCTCTAAAGGGTCTTCAAACACTATAATAGTGGGACATACTCTTCATTTCAAATCATCCTCCACTTCTCCTCTATTAACCCTCATAACAGCAATCTTTGATCAATTATGTATTCTAAGAGATCTTAAGGAAGTCCCAAGAACAAAAATGTGAAACAAAAGAAACTAAGAAAGAAGCTCGGGTTTTAAGGGAGTCGTTATTCTAGGCCGTTCGAAAGCTAAATAGTCCGATTCTTTGACCCGTTTTTCAAGCTATAAGCTCAAACCCAGGTTTCTTCGTCTTAATACCTGCTCCTACCACCCTTATAAAGTTCATCTATGATCCTTAAATAAACTTTTGTTAAAAAGTTTCATAACTCAATTCATGCCTTATTTTCCGTTTGATCCAAAACTGTACACCCAAAACCCTAATTTTATGTTTTTCTTAAAAGTAAATGTTATAATGGCTAAATATTGTTATAATCTATTTTCTTAAAACTAAATGTTATAATGGTTAAATATTGATATAATCCATTTTAACATGCTTAACTAATGTTAATATAACCACTTTATTGATTATTGAAAGAATTTGAGCTTAAAACCAGCGCGTTTACGTTTTAAAACCCTAATTTGACCCGTTTTGCTTCCTAGTTAACGAATCTTTATTTTAAACTTTCGTTGCATTAAATATTCATATTTTAGTTTATTATAACTTATAAATGTCCATTTAAATGTTAAAATAAGCTTGCATGGCAATTTGGACAGGTTTTGTACATATTTTCCATGCAAGGGGAATATATCGTAACTTTCAGAAACTTATAACTAAAAGGACTGAAAATGTCACTTTTCAAAGTACAAGGTTTACTTGGTATATCTTTTAAACTTGAAGGACCAAACTCGTAAAAGTGCAAACTCCGAGGGTATATTTTGCCACTTTTCATTCTCAAAGGTCTAAAATGTAACATTTAAAAAAGTATAAAAACATGTTTAAAACCTTACAAGACATAACTTTAATTAACGCTTCTCGTGCTTAACATTTCCAGATATTAATAAAAACACTTAAAACCGATTATATCGTATCATAATACTAGGGAGCTTCATATTAAGAGGTTTCATCTTGGTATTACGTTCTGACTGAGTTGTTGGGTTTACGATTTAAAGTGCCCTAGCTCCTCAAACGTTTACTGAATGACTTCTGAATTATGATGGCCCAAACGGTGTTATGATAATTTTTATATCAAAACCGACATCGATGTAAAATCTTACATATTAAATCAAACTAAGACTTGCTGTATTACCCTAGGTTGTTTGTGACGAAGCCATTACTATTCATTTCACACACATTGCTATCAATTTCCCTATAACCGTTCAGGTGAGTTCACAGCCTCACATTTCAATCTTTTTATAAACCCGCGAGGGGGATACATGCTATAAATATGAATGCAATTATTTTTGTATGCTATTTCAATTTACTATTGCCTCTAAGTAACTGCTTTGCCTTTAAGTCCCCATAATCATGAACCGT
>BQNB010046812.1:0-43493 GCA_026074375.1 Tanacetum coccineum
ACGTCCTTGTAGGGAAGCTTTGAGTTCATTTTCGTCCTTGGTCAAACTGAAATGACTAAGATACCCTTATGTTCTTTTTTTCATGGGGTATTTCAGAGGGTATTTCAATCATTTTAATTTGACCAATGACGAAAATAAACATGTAGAAAGCTAGAAGGGGGCGGGTTGAATAGTTTTACCGTTATAATTTGCTTTTCAAAAGTTAGATTTGAATTTATGTGAAGTTGACGATATTGATGTTTGTATGATATATGAAGTAAGTATGAAATGCAAAAAAGTAATTAGAGAGTAAGAAAGATAAAACCGAGACACAAGCATTTATAGTGGTTCGGCTACAAGGACACCTTCCTTTCCCTACTCCACTTCCTTAGTCACCTACTCGATAGTTCGCAAACACTAGTCACCAATCTTCTTTAACCGGCGGAGAAGCCTCACAACGTCGCTTACACCCTTTTAACGGTAAAAAGCTAAATATCAAATTCTAACAAAGGTAGAATCAACCCAATGCAATCACACTTCTTTTTACAAGGATGATGAATGATGCTATCACTACTAAATGATGTATAAGTTAAAGAAAAGTAAACTTGATGAGATGAGGGAGTTGCGAAACAAGATTGCTTGAACTTGATCGTCTCGTATGCTATTTTGGCAATTTCTTTTACCAAGAGAAATACCTACAAATGATGTATGAAACTATCTAGAACTAAAAATGAGAGAATGATCAGTTTATAAGAGAGATTAGAATGAGAATAAGTGAGTAAACATGAGAAATGGCTTGGTATTTATAGGCATAATTTGGCACTATAGCATGGTTCCGCCGGTTTCATCTACAGAAAGGAACCGGCCGTATAAGCCAATGGAACCGGCTTGCTCTGTAGCCCGGTCCTAGGCGGTTCCTTTTACCAAAGGGAACCGGCCAGTATACAATGATGGAACCGGCATCCTGACACTTGTCTTGTAGCCCGGTTCTATGTGGTTCTAGGAAACGGCTAGTGTAAGAAGATGGAACCGGCACCCTGACACACAATCTGAATTTTAGATTGTCAAATCTAGAAATATCATGTGTATTCTTGGTAGATTTGCCTAAGATATGTGAAGATGATTATGTCATCAATGATGTAAAAAAATTACAAATATTAAAAGTCTAAGATATGTAATACATGTGTTCTCGATTTTTACATGCAACGATTTTATGAGTTGTTATCGACAAAACACGAGAAGATCGTAAGATACAAATAAACATTTTTACCGATTTATTTGTATTAACAAAACCCAATTTAAAAGTCATTAAATCTCATTTTCTACACCTTAAATTTCATAATTAACTCTAAAGATTCCTTCATGTCATCGTTAATTGTTTGGTTTTAAGGTGGTTGTTGGATTCAATCATGGTATAAATCGTCAATATCATCTAAGTGAAAGGTCCAAAAATTAACTTTATTGAAGAAATACCTCTTGCCATTATCTCCGAGCACGTTGATAGAAACGAATGTGTGATCACTTCGTCTTTCCCTAGTAACATCAAGAACACTCATAATCTTCCTTTTACAATAAACATCTTCTACTGGTAAATCTTTGCGAAGCCTATACCTATAAAAGTATCTCTGGTTTTCTTTCCAATTCGTTATTCCAAGGATAGCGTCTTTTTGGTATTCTCTTAATACATGATGCTTGTAATTCTCACTATACCAAGCTTCTTCAAGGAAAGCTCCTTCGATATCGGTTGCTGAAATTCTGAATATTAAGGGGATGATTATTCTGTCAACTTTGTAGAGGTATGCCAAGTCAAATTTTTTTAATTCTTAATTTTTAATCTTGCTTTTCTTGGAACTGGTTTGAGGCCATAGACAACTAAGGGCATGAAGGGATGCAGTGTATCACGAGCAATTAAGTAATCATAGTCTTTCGGCTCTTGAAACGGCCAATCACTTGGAGAATTCAAGCCATTCTTCATATGCTTATTCAGATAATCACAGTCAAAATATTTTTTAAGCACAATTGTAAAAACACTTTTGATCCATTGATTATTCTATTTTCTCAACATCAGTCGTAACATTCTCCCCGTAACCTTCTCCAAAGCTTCAATCAATGCAATAGAAGGACCATGTGGTTGGAACTCTCCTTTTTCAAGATCACAATACCACTCCTTTTCATCATATACCCATCGCTTCTCAACATTATCCACATCACCCATATCAACGTCTCTAGACACTAGCCTTTCGTCACTACCCTTGTCTTGTTGATATGGAGAAGTAGCTGTATACAACATTATCAAAAGTTGCTCATGTTAGTTTCAGCCTTAGTGCATAAAAAATAGCCATGCAACTTAGCTACTTAAAAAATCTTTGTGTTTGTGTATACAACATTATCATCAAATAAACATACAAAATTTTAAACACAAATAGTAATATTCTTATTGGGGGCAAATATATATGCCTAACATCCAAACAACTCTTATAACCAACGTTTAAACTGTTTCGCTACATTAGCTCGGTATCTATCCACAACATACAAAATCCTTAAATTACACATCAACCTAACCACATATTATAACCAAAAATCACTTCAACAAGTCGATTTTTCATTTTTCAACAAATCATCAATTGAGTTTAGTCTGGTAAATAGAACCTAAATTCTATGCTTAAATTCTCGTTAATCTATTTCGCTATATTTACATAAATTTCAACCATCAACCTAATTTCACTTCACCTCAATGTTAATAACTACACAAGTTAACATCTATTTTGTTACTAATTTAAGTATTAAAATCGCATCATTCATGCATTATACACAAAATAAAGTCCTAAACCTAATAACCAGTAAACACATATTTATAAACACAAAATAAGCTGAAAACACATATTTAACCTAATAAGTCCAAGAACCTAATAAGCTGTAAACACATATAAACACAATATAAAGTCCTAACACCTAATAAGTTGTAAACACAAAAAAAAGTCCTAAAACCTGATAAGCACATATCGACACATATTTATAGACACATAATCAACTATAAACAACATATCTATAATATGATAAAATTTCAACAACATATCAACACATATTTATAAACACATAATGATTTGTAGCATACCTAACTTGATTATGGTGTCAGAGTTAGGGTTTCGATCGACGACTAGTGATAACGTCAAAAAATTTATACTTTTTAGTGTCAATTTTCCCATAAAAATACTTGCAATAGTCTTATAAATACTTGAATTCGATACTTTTACGGTTATTTGGTTATATTCAGGTAAAATGAAAGTATGTGACAAGAAACACGGGAAAAGGACATAAAAATGAAGAAAACACAGATTCTTACGAGGCTTTACGGCTTAACCCCTACGATAGTGTTACGCCATAATATATTCAAGGCAAGACACGTCACCCAGCAAGATTACGGCATAACCACACGTAAGGTTTACGCCGTAACATTATTATTATGGAAGGATGAGTCATCTGAGTCAGCATTACAGTGTAACGTGGACACTTGATTACGCCGTAACATCCTTTAAGCCTGCAAGATGGAAAGTGCACGTCAATAGTTTACGGTGTAAACCTCTAAAATGTTACGCCGTAACATATTCAAAATCTATAAATAGAGGCCTCATTCAGCCACTTTAACATCAACCATTCTACCACAGATCTAAGGCGTGATCAAGATCTCCATACCTTGAAGAATTCCACAAGAAGTCCAAGGGAGATCACACTTATCTTCCATTTGTATTTAATCGTTCATAAACCACTTCTGTAAGAATTATGAGTTTTCTATCCATGATTATCTTTATTAATTCTTGTTGTGTTGTTTCTATGAGCGGCTAAGCACTTCAAGTGTTGGACTAGTCATGAATCTACTATCGTTATAATATTTGTTTCCTGTTAGATCATGGTTTCATTGTATATCCTTTGACTATTGTGTAACCCTGGGTTTTGGTAGTATTGCGGGTGGTTTAGATCCTGTTAATCCTGTTATTAGATTACCAATTGAACATGGGATTAGCAGTGGTGCTAGGGTAGGTTTAAAACCATATCCCTAGTGTAAGGATTAACCAAGTTACCGCCTCTATCACTTAATATACTTAAAAAGCACAGGAACTCTTTTAGAGGGTTAATAATCTGTATAGGTTATTAGACTAGTTCTTTGGATAGTTGGGATTAATCACTATGACTTGGTTGCCTTACCTTCGTGACTTTCGGGGGATTCGGGATCGCAGGAATTATAGGGAAGACTAAAGATATCTATTCAGATCTGTCGACTTTAGAAACCACTAATGAAACCATGGTGTAACATTGCACAGGAAAACGTAGTCGTAACAGTAGTAATGAATTGGCTAGGCTAGCACGTCTATCTCCCTGATTACTTCTATCTCTTTTAAATTTCGCATATATACTTTCCTGTTATTTTCATAAATGAATCTTAAAACCATTTCCAAACATGACAATTCAAATTAAAACTGATTGACATTTAGCTCTTGGGATGACCTCGGATTTACCATCTCTACACTACCACGATTGGGTTCTCTGCCTGTTAGTGCGTTTTTCAGGTGAATCGAGTTTTATAAATTTATAACTTGAACAAAATATATTTTAAAATAAAATACGCATCAAGTTTTTGGCGCCGCTATTGGGGAGCTAAAAAATTAGTATTAATTTGATTTCTTGTAATTATTTCCATTCTCTTTCTAACTTCTAAATTCTGCAGGAGTAGACATCAATACTCTCACCATGGAACAATAATTATCATTGTCACGAGAAAACCAAGCACCGGGCGTGGTTAAACCAGAAATCAGGGGCAATGTAAACCTTGAGATAAAGAGTCAATTCATGCGAGAATTGAGGGAAGACACCTTCTCCGAAAATAAGAATGAGGATGCCCACGATCATGTTGATCGAGTCCTCAACATTGTAAGTTTGTTCCATATTCCCAGAGTATAACAAGACGCGGTACTGCTACGTGTGTTCCCGTTTACTCTTACTGGAGCAGCTAAAAGATGGGTGGATAGACTCACTCCAGGAGCTGTCAACACTTGGGACCTCCTTAAAAAGGCATTTATCTAAAGGTATTGTCCACCATCGGCAATATTGTTCACCTTTTAAAACTGCCAGGAATTTAGAAGAAATTCACAATTTCAAACAAGAGATAGATGAGACATTGTATCATGCTTGGGAAAGATACAGTGATCTTCTTTACAAATGTCTGCAGCATGTTCTAAACTACCAACAGAAGGTTCATATCTTCTACACTGGATTAGACATCTCTACCCGCAGAATGCTCGACTCTAGAAGGTTTATTACTCTAATGACACCAACTCAAGCCCTTATATCAATACAGGTCATGACAGGTCATTCACATAATTGTTATAGGATGGAGTCACCAGCTACGGAAAAAAAACGAACGACAACCCTGATAACGTTGATGCCATTCAAGAAAGTTTCAAATAGGCACATCCTACCAAGGAATGTCCTCTTAAATAAGAGGATAAGGCAATTGAGCAGAGTAAGAATATGAGATCCTTAAAAGAAACCATCGTCAAATTCTATGATGAATCAATTAAAAACAGGCTGCGGATGATGAGTGAATTAGGGAGGTCATCAAAAACATGGAATCAAACATAAGGGCAATTAAAACTATGACAAAGAACCTAGAGGAAAAAAGCTTATCATTAACCCAAATGTACTCACTAATACAAGAGAGAAATACAAGGAAAGAACAACAATGGGTAAGGAAAACATAAAGGAGCCTGTTCCTCATGACTTACCCCTAACTGACTTTTATGATATTTGAAGGAACAAATTGGTAGCCCTTACAGAACGCGTAAAACTGTTTGCATGATTGAAAATCCTAAGGAAGTTCATAAACTAAAGGCTCAGGAGGATGAAGGAGACATGGATGTTGGTTGAGACATTTTAGTCAAGGATGTAGAAAGGCTTAGGAAATTTCTCACACCTTCCATACACACTTTTCCTAATCTTATACTTGTAGTGCAACCATATATGTCACTAGGACCAGTTCATGATAAGGAGAAAATTATAAGGAAAGAAGAACAAGATTATGATATCCCTCTACATGATGGCGTGATGCAACCTTTGACCCCTCAGACAGTTCACATTACCCCGCCCGATGATGATTATGTGGCACCGGCTACTAGTCCTACTTTGGATAACCAATTGAATAAATTCAGGAAGGAGTGTTTTGATATTACCAGGGTTGCCAAAATGGCAGACGGTAACCTTATTAAAAATATAAAGGAGCTCTCAAATATAATAAAGACATTTGAGACCTTCGTTTAGAAATTATTACACCAAGTAAGCCAATCATCACACGAAACCAGCAAGATAAAAAGGGAAATGAAATCTCATCGGCGGAATGATTCTAATTATCATATCCCTACCCAGTACAAAATTTACACCATCATGGTGTTCATTGCTACTCTCTCACACTTGATTTCATGTGAGGGAAGGAACACCCTATTACTTGGCAAATAAGGGTGGAGTCAAGCTCGTGACTCAAACAAAACAAGCGCTTCAAAGAGCAATCTCATGCCATCTTTTAGTTTCATCTCTGCATTCTAGTTGGTTTGTTTGTTCCTAACTTTGTTTTGCAGGTTCCAGCAGCTAGGAGGCAAATTTCAAGACCGTCTCGACCCGTAATTGTGTGGTAATATTGTTGCTGTAGCAACAGTTACGGCGTAACAACTATGGTTACACCGTAATCATTTCAATTACGGCGTAAAACCTGTTATGGTTACGCCGTAACATATTGAACCAGAACTTTTTAATTATCACAGGATTACGGCGTAACCCCAGGGGTTACACCATAACCTTCTTTCGAAAAACCTCAAAAATAAGTTTTAAACATTGCTAAACCTTGTATAATTAAATGATCTTTATGGGTGTGTTCTCTGGAAACCCTCACGAGACTTCACTCGTCCACTTGAGCCATCCAGTGGTTTAAAAGGCTTGTTGCATATGCTAACTGCAATCGTTATTCCTTTGAAAGTGAGTTAGGTTTGTATATCTTGTATATTTATCATTGAACGATTTTATGTTGTTAGTTTGTTTTAGTGATTACAGGGGAAAATAAGCTTGCTTAAGATGGAGATTTTCTGAATTTCTCCGTCGGCTTATTACATTTTATATGTTTAAAAGTAAAGCTCAAGGGAGTTTCTTATTCTAATTCTACTGTTCATGTTTATTTCATTTCCCTAATGTACAATAGGGACATTCTACAAAACAAGTGGAGAGATGAGAGTAGAATTATCACTTGACCTATTCTTGCCTTTGATTTCCTAGTTTTCTTTGAAAAATGGTGCCAATTTTAAAAATTTTGACATGTTTTTCTTACTAAACTATAATTAATCTTTGTCGAATGCACATTACCTTTTGTTATTACTTGGTGAGGTTTATAAGCCTGAGTGTTTCTAGTTTTTATCTCATTATACAAAAATTCACCAAAATATTGAGTGTGCCGGTAGTATTATAGACTTTAAAACTTGGCCTATACATCATTTTGAGACCTAATTGATTAGCATGAATAGATGGTTCGAGAAGGAAACATTTAGGAATTCACCAAAATAGCCATTATGTGTATGTTTATCCGACTTGTACCTGACATGTGACCTTCGACCTTACGGTAAAAATCCTTTTGATCACTTCACATATAGTGCAAGATACCCCTAATCACCTTGTGAGCCAATCTGTGTTTTCACCAATATTATATGTTTCGTTACACATTTTCGCCTTAGCCAACCCTATAGTCTATATTTATCTTTGTGTTAAAAATTTTGGCTACCTAAGTCCATAGTTCAGGAAAATGGTTTTAAGATTGACACTTACTTTGATGATATATTATCTTGATCATGGAAGACCCCTCGGTATTATCACTTTTGATACTGTTTATCTCAAGTGGGGGGATATGTGATATGTTATACACAGGAGTATTGTAAAAAAGAAAGAGAAAAGGTGGGCAATAATAAGCCACCTAGTGATATAACTCCTGATGTTGGTTACGTGTTATAAAACAATAAGTAACAAGGGGTGCATACTATAAAACCACCTATATTTTGGGAATGGGTGCAACTATTGCATCCGAATATAAAGGTGGTACAACTATAAGCCACCTAGTGAAGAATGGGTTAGCATGCTCTGCAAGATCTCATTATTAGCTAACCCATTATGATGATATGATCAAATTTTTGCACTCGAAGACGTGGACTATGGATGGACAGTAGCTGGTTATGGATACCTTAGATTATATTAGACTATTTTTTTATGTTTTTTTCTTAACACCGATTAAATGTGGATCCTATGTCTATCCTAACCCTTTATATCACCCAATAAACCTATGTTATGTTACCCATGTTGCCTTTAAGAATTGTTTAGGCCCTAACTCTAATTGGCTGTAGATTTGTGTACTTCCCAAGCTTATGATAGAATACATGTTATGATTGTACGGTTGAGCAATCACCCGGAAAATAAACACTTAGACTAGTTGAGAGTTGAGTGAATTTTGATCCCCTTTTCATGAGGTGTTCGGCTTTAATATTTCTAACATAAAACTTTTATAGATTCATTTCTTTGAGTTAAATCAAAGAAATCTTTTTATAAACTATTATAACAGTTATACTTGAGGGCAAGCAGAAGTCAAGTAGGAGGATATTTGATAACATTAAATATTTGATACTTTTTAGTGTCAATTTCCCTACGAAAATACTTGCAACAATCTTATAAATACTTGAACTCGATACTTTTATGATTATTTTGTTGTTTTCAGGTAAAATGCAAGTACGAGACAAGAAACACGGGAAATGGACCAAAAAATGAAGGAAACACGGATTCTTACGAGACTTTACAGGTAACCCCTACGATAGTGTTACGTCATAACCTAATCAAGGAAAGACACGTCATCCAGCAATATTACAGCGTAACCACACACAATGTTTACGCCGTAACATTATTATTATGAAACACTGAGTCATCTGAGTCAGCATTACGGCGTAACATGGACACTTGATTACGCTGTAACATCTTTCAAGCTTGCAAGATGGAAAGTACACGTCAGCAGTTTATGGCATAAACCTCTAAAAGGTTACGCCGTAACATATTTGAAATCTATAAATAGAGGCCTCATTCAGACAATTCAACATCAACCATTCCACCACAGCTCTAAGAAGCGACCAAGGCTTCTATACCTTGAAAAATTCAACCAGAAGTCCAAGGGAGATCACACTTAACTTACTTTGTATTTATTCGTTTATAAACCGCATCTGTAAGAATTATGAGTTTTCAATCACGATTACCTTTCATTAATTCCTTGCTGTGTTTTTGCTATGAGCGGCTAAGTACTTCAAGTGCTGGCCTAGTCATGAATTTACTATTGTTAATAAATATTTGTTTTCGTATTAGATTATGTTCGATAGATATCCTTTAACATCTTGTAAACCCGGTTTTGTAAGTATTCGGGTGGTTTAGATTATGTTAATCATGTTATTAGATTACCAATTGAACATGGGATTAGCATTGGTACTAGGGTAGGTTTGGGACCCTATCCTTAGTGTAGGAACTAACTAGGTTACTACCTCTATCACTTAATCTACTTAAAAGCACAGGAACTCTTTTAGAGAGGGTTAATAATCTATAAATGTTGCTAGACTAGTTCCATTGGGGATCGGTCGGGATATATCATCTACTTTGGTTACCCTAAACCTTTTCGTGACTTTTTGGGAGATTTCGAGATCATAGGAATTATAGGACAGACTAAATATATCCATTCAGGTCTGTCGACTTTAGAAACCACTAATGAAACCATGGTGTAACAATGCACAGGATAAGGTAGTTATAACGGTAGTAATGAAATGGCTAGGCTAGCACGCCTATCTCCTTGATATCTTCTATTACTTTTACTTTTTGCATATTTTCTTTCCTGTTATTTTCATAAAATTAACTTAAAACCATTTTCAAACATGAGAATTCAAATTAAAACTAATTGACACTTTGATCTTGGGACGACCTTGGATTTACCATCTCTACACTACTCACGATCAAGTTCTTTGCCCGTTAGTGCGTTTGTCAAGTGAATCGAGTTTTATAAATTTAAACTTGAATAAAATATGTTTTAAAATAAAATACGCATCAAAAGATCAAAATGACAATCGCTTAAAACAATTACTAATCCACTAGGGAGACATAAATGAAAAGTTCCTGAATAGGGGGGGCTTCAACAGCTACCGTGACGGACCATTTGTTCCCATGTACGAAATCAAGGGAGCTCCTAGGCTTCAGCTTCTAGTCCGTTCCCCCAAAAGGGGGGCTGGAGTGGGGATCGCTTAGTAGGAGGATGCGGACGTGGATAGACGAGCGGATGCGTGTGATGGGTGTTCTCACTTTGGTAAAGTGACATGGCTTACGCGCGATACTGCTCGATAGGGAAACCTGATGGGCTAGGCGTCTTCAGCAGATACGACGGCAGCAACGAGAGCACACATAATAATATCGTATCCATTGATGATAGATAATGAACAAACGACAAGTATCATACCATTCTACTAGCTCCTGGAGATAACTTCTTTTTCTTTATCAACTCGGTGATATACTAGGGACAAGAGTTCAACAATCATGTTTAGGGGAGGATTGTTGGGAATTATGTTTTCCTAACTTAGTACCGTTAGTGATCATAGTTAGTACCGATAGTTATAGTTAGTACTGACAGTACAAAGTGTTAAGTACTGATCAGTTAGTTAGTACCGTTAGTAGAAAATAGTTAGTACCGTTTGAGAGATATGTATGAGATATTATAGGAAAAGATATGTATTATCTTTTATGCATTTTGTAAGTCTATTAGGGTTTATCTTTGGTCTATAAAAGGAACCCTCACGGCATAGTTAAAGATATCAGTTCAATATACATCTCATACAATCATATCTCATAGTTAGTAATCTGTAATCACTTTAACAGATTAATAGAAATCAAAGTTTATATTTTTATTGTTCTTCTTAATACTATTGTGTACATTCTGCATATACAATAAGTATTCATAGTTAGTGTTTTCTCTATAGTCAATCTGTATTTATGCAAGTAGGCTATCACCCTTAGCAGGCTGCAAAGATCTGTTCAATTTGGGACTCACATAACTTTTCTCCAGTTGCAAAATGAAATATTCTAAGCACCCTCTTAATCCAATTTTACTTTGGTTTGGTTCGGTTTTTGGTTTTAATAAAAAAAAATTAACCGGACCAATGAATACCCCTAGGGGTGAGCGGAAAAACAAAAAAAACCGATTAAGCCAAAAACGAAACTGAACCGAACCGAACTAATAACCGAACCGAATTCGCCAAAACCGAACCGAATTAAAGGGGTGTTTGGCTTAAGGGTGAAAATGGGTCAAATGATTTAAAAAACCATTTGGGTCACTAAGTCATATTTAACTAGCTTAATTTAGTTGTGTTAATCTGTTTTTGAGGTTTTCAATGTTTAAAAGTTCATTTTAAGGTCTTATGCAAAGGATGCTTGAAATTGTGAGAATTTTGGTATACAAATCAGTTAATTTGGTTTGATCTTTTCGTGTTGAGTGTTTGAGATTATTTTTTATGGTTCTCTAATTGTTAAAAACAAGTTTTGAACCAAAACATTAGGTCTGCAATTGTTGTTTTTGCATTTGTCCAAATCTATCAATTTTTAACAAAGTATTGAAAAAAGAAGAAACAGCTTTTTCAATTGATTATTGTGGCTTATTCATTATTTCAAACTCTCTTTTGAATCTTGTTACTTGTTCTTTGAGTTAAAATCTAAATCTGTTTATAGGTTATATAGTCATAAGGATCTGTTTAGGTGCTTATTTTTAAGCTCAAAATTGGTGTTTTGTTAAGATTACAAAAGTTTGCAAAAATTTGTTTAAGTGTCAAAACAGTGTGGGATAGCTTTTTCATGAAGTTTTTAAGTGCTTATCTGAATTTCAAACTGTTTTTTCATTGTTGCTTATTGTAGCTTTTTGGAAAATCTTTTTAGTGGTATAAGCCAATAAGCCATAAGGATCTGTTTCCTAGCTTAAAAATAAGCTAAAAAATAGCCCTTAGGCTGTTTGCTTAACAGTTTTGGCCAAAAAGCTAATTTGCTTATTTAGGCTTATTAGCTTATTGTTTTTGCTTATTCTAGGTTTAGTTTAGCTTATTAGGTTAGTTTAAGCCCAATTTAGCTTATTTCTTTCAGTTTAGAGCTTATTTTAGCTTATTTGCCTTTTAGCTTAGAATTTCTAAGTTTTATAGCTTATTGATTAATCTGTCTTTCTAGCTTATTTTGCTTGCTTATTTTTGTTCTTAAATGCTTTTTAGATATAGCTTAAGTTCCTGTCTTAGCTTATTTCGAGTTTGCATTGCTTATTAGTGCTTAAAGTAGCCAAACAGTTAGCCATTTAAGTGTCTTAGTATACTTAGCTTATTCTGTCACCCTTTAACAGCTTATTTTGTGCTTATTTTTTATTTATAAAAAAAGTGCTTTTGTAAAAATTGCTTATTTAGTGCTGTTCTAAAAAGTTGTAAAAAAAATAAAAAGTAAAAAACATTTGGGAATTGGGGGAAGCCAAGGGTGAGCAGGACTCGAACCCGAGACCTCTACCCCAATTCAACCAAACGTTTTTTACACACACTCCCTCTACCACTCGCCCTTGGGACTTTTTCAGTTATGTTTTGCAATAATAATCTTTTATACACGTTTTGACTCTTTTGGCTTATAAGCCATTTTTGGCTTATTTCACAGCTTATTTGATAAGCTGTTTTCCCCAGCTTATTTTTATTAGATTCTACACTTTTCAAGCTACTTTTGCTAATTTTTTCAGATTTTTTTATAAATAGTTTAGTATTTTTAAACATTTAATTTCATTAAAATCGTTTTTAATTCATAAAAAATTATAAAAAAGTCAAAAAAATATAATTCTTTTTTAGAAAATTTTCTTTTAACATTTAGGACCTAGGAAAATTAGATTTGCTTTCGTAGGGTTAAAATTGCAAAATTTGTTTTTTTAAAGAACGGGATTGAATCCCGTTCACGTTTTTAGTGTTTTTAAGCCCTAGTCACTTCCGTTTTTGGTCTAGTTTTCTTTGTTCTAGCATTTTAGTCAATTAAGACTTATAAAAACCAAAAAGATCATTTTAGGACTTAATTTTGATAATTTAGGGTTTTTAGGTCCCGTTTAGGATTTCCGGTTTGCGTTTTTAGTTTAAATTTGTTTTGCCCTATTTGTTTTTTTTAGTTTAAGTGTTTGCCTTAATTTTGCCGTAGTTTTAGATACCCAATCATAATTTTATTCTATTCAAGTATTGATTATCATAACGACTCTCGACTTTCAATTGCATTCCTCGTTGGGGATAACCAATCAAATTTTGGCGCCGTTGCCGGGGAGGATTGTTTACGATTGTTGAGCCGTTTGACAATTTGTGTTTGAAGATCCTTCCGAGTGAAGTTATTTTGCTTATTTTCTTATAAAAAAAATATACAAAAACAATTTTCATTTCTTTTATTAGTATATATAATATAAAAAAAGTAATCCACTCACGTATCATCACATAACCATGGAAAAAGCCCAAAGATTTAATAAAGAAGCATGACACATTTTAATGTCCTCCAAAATATACCCAATCTGTCCAATGATTTATAAAGAATGCATGACACATTTTATGTCACCATAATATTGCAATCTTGTCCCAAAGATTTATAAAGAATGCATGACACATTTTATGTCACCAAAAATATTACCAATCTTGTCCCAAAGATTTATAAAGAATGCATGACACATTTTATGTCACCAAACTACTTTATGTATTTGTCGGGGGCCCTATAGTCCCAACGTAATCCGACATGTTATAACGTTCGTTCTCAGTGATAGCTAGTCACCCGAACGGGGATTGGCCAATCCCAATAGATCTATTTTATATCATTCACGTGACATCAACGCTATAATGTTCGTTACCCTGGCGATCGCTAATCACCCGAACAAAGGGATCCCACACCCAATAGGATCTATTTCATAACATTCGCGCTCACCCCTCCAAGTGATTTACAGTTCCATGGACCTGTGACAAGTAGACTTTATGTACCACAATTTGGGCATGATATGTACTCCCGTTACCGCGTGTCCCCCTCTCCAAGAAACAGCACCCGGCAGAAATTTTTAAAAAATTTAGTTTCAATCAGCCTAAGCTAATACCGTAATACATGTCAAATGAAAGACGTATCATTTGTGACCAAAAATAAAGTCAAATAATGTATCCAAGCGAGCTATGCAAATAAGTATGTAAACCAATTTGTAACAATCCGTAAAATGCATTTGTAAAACAAGCATGTATGCCCCCTGCCGCGGGTTTATATAGACATTCAAAAGATTGAAAAGCGAGGCTATGAAACTCACATTGATTAAAGACCACGATCAATTAATCCAATTAAATCACAACTGAATCTGCAACGATCTTGACCACGACCTATAATTATGTCGTTCTATTATAGCACACGTATTAAATACGATATATGTGATGAGAAATCCACTTGCGCGTCCAAATCTTAACACTGAGTATATTTTATATATACTATTTTCCATTTGTACTACCCGGACTAACTATAACACTACCAGCAGGAACCATAACACTACCAGCAGGAACCATAACACTACCAGCAGGAATGACTTTTATAAAGTATATTTATTTTCTAAGTCTGACCCGACTATAACGACCCACTAAATCACATTTTCACTAACTCGGGTCAAAGAGAATTCCATGCGAAACGATATTTCCGAACAACTTCTTAATTTTAGCCGAGACCCAAACCCAACAACATATGACCAAAATGCCCCTACCAGTTTCTGCCAAAAAGTATTACCAAAACGCATACCTGCGTTTGCGTTTTTGACCCGTTATAAGGCGTCTTTAACTCTAGAAAACCTCGCGGAAAGGTAAAACGTTTATTTGAAACAACCATCCATGTTGTCCGAAGAGCCGAACCGACTGAAAGTGGTGAAAACGCTCGCATCTGGTCTGACGCAGTGTACTAATTACCAAACGCCAGATTTGCCCGCCGCCCTTAAGACCCGTTAACTACTCGCTTTAGACTTAAAAGAACCTCGCGGGGAGTCAAACGACCTTCCGAACGACTTTCATGTTTCGAGACCCCCGAAAAAAAAAGCCGAACCGACTCGAAAGTGCCCGAAACGAGCTCTTAAAATCTGGACAGCAAGCGCCCTATTACTAGTGCCGAGTTTTTATATTAAAGATATATATCTCGTTTTTGGCATAACTTTTTCGTTATTAGGAGTTACAAGACGATCCTTATATGGAAACGATCGTCTAAGCAAGCTCTACGATATTTCCAAGCCTAAAATCAGATTTTACGAAATCTCGATCCTCGGTTGGCGTGCTAAACTTTCTGCTCACAGTGAACTTATTACAAACCACGCAAAAATCCGTTTTTGACCAACAAGCTCATCAAAACTACATCTAACATGACATACAATTTATACTTAGCCCACTTAATCGTTTTATATCACAATATACTAGACGCCGCAAGTTTCAACCGATTTCATCACATATATCCATATTTATATAAATCAATTCTATCGAATGAATAAATAATATAAAAAACATAAAATGAAAGCTCACTATGCTAATGGAGCCAAGTCGGGAAACAACAAGGCACTCGTCTCGTCTTTCCCTTGCTTCTTAGTCGTGGGCCCC
Organism: Tanacetum coccineum; assembly: GCA_026074375.1. NCBI lineage: Eukaryota > Viridiplantae > Streptophyta > Magnoliopsida > Asterales > Asteraceae > Tanacetum > Tanacetum coccineum. The sequence continues at coordinate 15,714 of BQNB010046812.1, forward strand.
CTCACCACCGACAACCAAACCAGAAGCCAAAACTCGAACCAACCCAATAACTTTCCAATACCCAACACACCCTTTGTGTCTGTACCCGTTTCGAACCCACAATCTCAAGCACAACCACTTCCTTTGAAACCCTTGCTTGTTCGAACCAAGAAGGAAAAGAGAAACAAACTACAAACTTTGGTTCTTACTTGATTCACCTCACCATTTAAGTGATACTTTAATGTGTTAATGAGATCAAACTAGAAAAATGAATGGTTTGTGTGGGTTGTGTTTCATTCGGCAGAAACCACAAGAAAAATCAAAGAAGAAAAGAAATGATAACTTGTATATATATAACAAATATCTAATAAATATCTTTTAGATATTTTGTAAATATCTTTTAGATATTTTGTAAAATATCTAGTTAATTTAACGTGAGCCTTAAACGCGAGCTTTGGCCAAGGCCGAGAAACAAATACGACATGGTTCATAAAATGATATTTTATGATCATAAGAATAATAGCGAGACACGTCGTAAATTTTTACGAACTCGAAACGATTAACAACGCACGCCAAACTCGACTCGCGAGAACGTCAACAATAAAAATTAACGAATCTTCTTCATTCAAATTTTTTCATAAAAATAAATACGAAATATTTATTATCCGACAAATAAAAAGTAAATGTCGACACTCCGCTCGACCTGAACTCGTAAAATAATATTTACGACATCGGGCACGCGATCGTCGTACAATGACCTAAAACACGGGGTGTTATAGTCTTCCCCCGTTAAATGAGCCTTGTCCTCAAGGCTTAAGATGCGGCACTTGACACCGGTGCGGTCTTTGTGAAGAGAGGTGGATATTTCTTTCGAAATTGATCCTTGCATTCTCATGTAAACTCAGGGCCTCGCCTAGAGTTCCATCGAACTTTAACCTATTGGACATCCTGCTTGCCTCAACCCGTTTGAACTTCTCGATCCATGATTTGCAAGTTTCTCAGACAAACCGAAGCTTGTCATCAAAGTGAATCATCCAAAACGGAACGGGACTAAGGTTCGCGGCATAGTACTATTCCTCAAGTAGGATACATGCAACGTATTGTAACCCTGCCTCGCTCATTGTGGAAGCTCAAGCTATGTAAGCAATGGATTCAACTTGTTCCAACATCTTGAAAGATCCAACATATCTAGGGTTTAACTTCCCCCGTTTGCCAAAGCGTACTTCTCCTTTCTAAGGCGATACCTTAAGCATAACTAGGTTGTCAACTCGAAGTTTTATAGGCTTACGCCTCAATACTCACCTCGTCCATCCCTGATGGAAAGTCACGAAAAACAAATGGTAACTTATACCAATAAAATCAAATACGATTTCAACCGCTCTTATCATAAGAGACAAGACACGCTACGGAATCATATCCGATATAGACAAAATTCATGTCGCTCTTAAAAGATAATCCTTAAGACGAATGATCGCTCCAAACTCGGTTGGTGATCATACAAAACGAAGCGTCCCACGCTTATCAAACCATATCAAGCATCGTGAACCAAATCCGAAACAATTTCTGCGGATCGGGACCGAAACAAGCGTCGTGAATCACAATCATAAGATACACCATCTAAACGATACCCAAAAGGTATTCCATTATTTAAAAACCAAAATATACGTCGCCCTCCCGGTCGCATTTAATAATGGACCACCGGTTGCGAACAAAATTCCAGAGTACTCACGACTCTATCAATTGCATTATAGCACTAACACATATTGTCAAAAAACAAAACGAAATCAATCAATAAAATAATTGAACATCATGAGCTTAATGCTTGATCGTCGAAAATTAAAAATTCCAACATTTCCATATGGCGACTAGCACAATCGGCTCGGTCCTATCCCAACACATTATATCCTAGATGAATTGAATCATTCAGTCGAGAAAATCACTCACATTCCTACTTCCATACCGCTCGACTTAAGACATTGGCTACTTTGGTCGTTCCTCCAGAATGGGGACGGATGTCACCATTTTTCTAGAGTCTCCAATCAAATCGCCCCTCTTTACGCACTCGAGTCGTCACGTCACGGAGTAAGGATCACTACGCCCAACCGTAGGTCAAGCATCGCATAGTGTCTTATTTTAATCCTTGACGATAAAAGAATATCACTACTATACCACCACTACACTCAATAACGGGGAAAAGAAAAGAATTTTCTTCACGGCCATCGGTGGATACAACAATAATAACTCACATTTGATGTAGGAGAAGTCTTCTCCATTCTTCACTTTCAACTTCCTTTACTTTGGAAACCTTATGACCCCGAGAGGATCCCTTCTCAGTGTCGGTATCAGGTTTCGTGGGTACTCCACCATTTAATAAATTTTCTCAAGACTTTCAGGTACGTTTACGTGTCCATGCTCGATGGCACTATATACCTTTTTAACGGATTCCGGTGATTATCGAGTTCCTACTCGTGTCATATCGGATACCATTAAGCCCACTCATTTATAATTCCTTATTTACATAAAGAAGCGTCCAAATTTATGTAAGTAAGAAGCGATAAACTTATGGTTCAGTGATTTACAATTTATTTATTTAACTGAAGAGGCGTCCCAATCCTTTCAAATAAATAAATTATAAATCATCCTACTTAATAATTCCCGGTGCAATACGCGTACTCTCATAACCTTCAAGGTGGTTGACATGACGATGCATGTGTTCTACTGAGTATGGGACGAATGTTCCAAACTCGTCTTCGAAGACAGGGAGTAAAACTACCCAAAAATATCGACCTAAAGTTCAAGATAGGTAATGAGTACCTTGGTTAGAGTAAACCAGGTAAAAGTCTCGATGAACCAGTCAACATAGCAATTATCATATAAATCCTCCTATTACAAGTCCCGCCCATACAAGACTTGTAATACTTAGATTTATACATAATCCCATGTAAACAAAACTGTGACGGGCTTTGTTAACATAGCAATTATCATATCAATCCTCATATTACAAGTCCCGCCCATACAAGACTTGTAATACTTAGATTCATACATAATTCCATGTAAACAAAAATTATAACGGTCTTCGTGTAATACAATATAGTATACAGCTATGAAGAAAAATAATGTCCTTAGAGACCATTGTTTAACTTACAATGTCTGAGAACGAAGTGAGACCATTGCGCAACTCACAATGTCTGACGTATAATTGAGACCATTGTGCAACTCACAATGTCTGACGTATAATTGAGACCATTGTGCAACTCACAATGTCTTAAAAATATTCTGGTATTTATATAATAACTCTTATATAAATAAGCGTACGATATACGCAAAAGATGTAAGCATATATATTACATATATGTATGTCACGTAAGCACTTAATGCAGCACGTAATGTAAGCACATAAGCAAGTAGCGTGTATGCACTTTGAAAATGTTTGATGTGATGCAATGTTTGTGAAAACGGTTATAGTCTAGGGTAAAATATGCAACCTAGTTCTCTATAACCAGTGCTCTGATACCAATCTGTAACACCCCCAAAAATCACATACAACGCAGCGGAATACCAAATGGGGTGTTACTTCGTAATACACAGCAATAGATACAAGAGAACGACCTCTAGGTGTCGTTTGAAAAATAACATTGTTGATTTAATCAAAATCTGAATTTAATATAACATTTGTCCCATAATTTGCATCACAATGAAAAGCTTGAATGTAAAGACTCCAATGCACATCAAATAGTCCAAGCATCTAATTCACCTGAGAAAAACATGCTTAAAAGTGTCAACATTAAAGTTGGTGAGTTCATAGATTAGTTTAAATATAAATGTTAAACCAAAGGTTTGTAAAATATGCATGACTATTTCAATCCTTTATAATAGCCACAAAAATGTATAAAATGTAGGACCGCAAGACTTTCCCCGCGATAAAGCAAACTGCACTTATCACAAAATTTCCATTACGTTTCCCTAAGCTCATGACACTGAAGCTCGACGATATGAGTCACTATATAAATTTCGTGACATTGCCCGCACTATATAAATTCCGTGCCCGCACTATATAAATTTCGTGCCATGAAATCAAACCGTTGTAAAGCCTGCATGATCGTTTCAAACCTGTATGTTTCCCCCAAAATGTATGTGTGAATATCACAATTCAAAGAGTTATAAAAATATGCATGACCATTTAAAAATCCCCCAAATAGTCACAAGGATGTACGTTATGAAGTTTGACGCGGTTTATACCAGAGTATTGCATGATAATTACAAGACTATCACGAAATAATTCCAGTAAGTATGCACTTTATTCAAGGCACAACAATATTCACGTGTGTATAAACCCATGATTTTCGATTTCCCCAAAGTTCTATTGAAATAAGGCGCTATAATAAACAATGGCCATGTGCTTACAACGGATGTCCCCACCTGGACACATCAGCATGAATTACTTGATCGTCGTGCATACCACCGGATGTCCCCACCTGGACATCCTCAGCATTGAATTACTTGACGTGTGCCTACACCGGATGTCCCACCTGGACACCCTCAGCATTGAATTACTTGACGTGTGCCTACACCGGATGTCCCCACCTGGACACCCTCAGCATTGAATTACTTGTAACATACAACCGGAGCTAATCCATAATCATAAAATATAGTATGTGTTTACGTTTAAAACTAAATCAGGTATTGTATCTCCTCGCGAGAAGTGTAAATGAGTATATAAACCAAACAGGTAATCAACCATGTAAATGCCTTTGTAAACATGTATGCAAACGAGTTGTAAATGAGCACGTATCGTGTTTAAATCGAACACGTAATTGAATTTGTAACAAGCATGTTCTCACCCCAAATATATAAAACATTTATCCAAAATGAGTAAAAGTGGGGCTATGAAACTCACCTTGATGATGAAGAACGATTGAGAGATAGGCATCTAATATGCACAACGCGAACGGAAGACGAAGCTGCCTGACCGAGAAGATGCAGCTTAACTTGACGGCTAAGTCTCACTAGCCTAGGATAATGTGTTTGGGTTTCCCGGTGAATTGTTATGTCAACGCGACGCGTTGATAAAGATTTAGATTTAATCTTTGAAATGGTTTGGTGGTTGGTTAAATAAATAAATTTAGAATATTCCCAAAGTGTGTAATATATATACTTTATATATTACATATGAAAAATAACCCTTATATAATTCTTACCGCGAATTATATAATAAAGACAGACAACTCAAGGATTAATGTGAACTGTATAATACTTTGCAAGTATTATATAAAAAGTGAGAGTAAATAATTAAACCAATTATTTCGACAACTCATTTAATTATTAAAAAGTCCTTGTAGACACACGTCTTTAAGTTGTAAATTAAACACACGACGTTTGTAAAACCTTTACAATAGTTTTATAAAATATAAAATAATATTTTATAAACTTATTTTTCGTTTCCTCGACAGGTCGCGTCTAAAATGGTTATCTCAATGTAAAAGTATAGTTTTTCGTTCGTTGTCAAGTTATGATGTAGTTATATTTTAATATATTTTAAAATATAACTTTAGGCCCCTTTTTATCGGTTTATAACATAATATAAACTTTTAGTAAAACATTACTAAATATAAAAGTTATGTACACTTCGCCATGAAATTCCCGTATATATATCGTTTTCCATTTCCGTAAAACTCGTTATTTTCCTTTAAATCAATATATATATATTTTGTGATTATCTGCGTTTCCAATATCTCAAATGTCCGCGTTTCCTAGATATAACATATTTATATATATCGTTATATCTAATTTAATTCAATCAATAAATATTATATTTATTTAACCGATTATAACCACCAATAAACATTTGTCCGGTTTTAATATTTATAAAAACCTCTCGTTATTTTCGTTTGTTGTTTTGAGATATATATAAAAACCAAACGAAACCTTATGTCGTGATTCTGCTATTCCAAATGCTCCCTACGGTTTTTCTGCTAAACCAAACAAACAAACCCATTTGTTGTCTTCTCTAAACCCACATACACCCTATGTCATTTTCTGTCCAACCAAACGTGCCCTAGTCGCTTTTCTATAAAACCAACCGCACCCTAATCCATTTTAATAACCAAACGCACCCTAATCCATTTTAATAACCAAACGCACTCTTGTTGGTGGAAACTAGCCAAACGCACCCTTTGTGGGCTGGTGACAGCCAAACGCACCCATGTGGTGCGGCTGCCACCCAAACGCACCCCTATTTTTGAGACTGTCGAACCAAACAAACACCCCCGGCTGTCCCGAGCCTAGCCCGACACCCCGGCTGTCCCCGGCTGTTGACAGCCAACACGACACCCCTATGGTGGCGGTTTTCCACCGAAACAACACCCCTTGTTATATTTATCAACCCAAAGTCAAACGCACCCTAACTGCCGATAAATAAACTCGCCCAATGCACCCTCTTGGCATGAATATCAAACGCACCCTAAGCTTGATATAAACACCAACCCGAACGCACCCAACATGGTGGTTCACTCCAACCCGAACGCACACCCCAGCTGTTTCGACAGCCCAACCCGACAACCCTTGCCCCCCGGCTGTCCCGGCTGTCCCACAGCCTATCCCGACCCCAAACGCACCCTCGTCGGGTGTTATAAACCCACAAACAACGCACCCTTGCTGCTGTGAAACCCAAACGCACCTGCTTCCGCGTATGAACAGCCAAACGCCCCCTAGTTGATTTCTACAAAAATAAAAACGCACCCTTTTTTGTTATACAAACCCACCCGCACCCTTTTGGTGCTTGTATCACCGAAACAAACACTCTTGCTTCTATACTAGAACCAACACACCCTAATTGGTTTATAAATAAAACCATACCGAACAAACACACCCACTGGTGGTTGGACCCGACACCCCACACACCCTTGTGGGTCGTGGTGGTTTCAACCCAGACCAAACGCACCTTCGGTGCTAACTGCCACAGAAACGAACACCCCTTAGTGGTGTTGTTATGACGATGATAATGACGATGAGATGATGATGATGGCAGTAGTGTGGCGTGGCGACAGCGGGTGATGGTGGTGGCGAGTGAAGGCGAGTGAGGTAGTGGGTCGGGTAGATCCGATCGTGAGAATCATTTTTGGGGTTCACCGGAAAACTCCGCCGGAAAAGTTTTCCGGCGGTGGTTGGCCGGAGAAGGCGGCGGTGGCCGGTGTGACAGGGTGGCCGGCGGTGGGGAGAGTGGAGAGAGGGGAGAGAGTATAAAAGAGTGTGTGTGTGTATTATTTGTATAAAATGAAATAAATATATATAATTTTATATATATATTAAAACTTTAAATCAAAAGTGACAAGTTGAAATAGTTTAGGGTCTAAAGTGTAACTTCTTTATTATAGTTTTGGTAAAAACGGTTCGGGACTCATTTGAGCGACTTAACGGATGATTCAACTCTTGAAACTTGCGCCATTGTTTTCCGAATCATTTTTCTGATAAAAATGAGTATTTACTTGATAATGTTTCATAAATATTTTATAACATTTAATAAAATATCTGTTATTCATTTTGTGAACCGGTTTCGCTTCGTCCGAAATAAAAATGGATTTCAACTCGAGTATTCGCGTTATCCGCAACGCTTTTAATTAAAATGATGACTAATTTATTTAATATTTTTATTAAATAAATACTGATAATTAAAAACAAATTTAATTGTTTTTGTGTGTCCGCGTTGTATATTGTTCGAAAAATGTTTGCGGTGCTGTTTTAGCCCTTTTCGGCTCGTTTCCAGGTCTCGGGCGAAACTGAAAAGTTGTCAGGAATGTCGTTTCACATCAAATTGCTTTAGAGTCCGAGTCGTGAATACGTGATATAGATGATCGTTCTTATAAGTCAAGCCAGACCTAAAAGTCAAAGGGTATAATAATTATCTAAAAAAAAATCCGAAAATTCTCAGATGTTACATTCTTTGTTTCTAATCAAAGCTTTAAGAGTCGAGGCAAATTTTGGCATAAGAATTAAAGCATCTGTGAGGCTAATTTTGAAACTCATATCTTTGAAGATTTCATAGAATTTCTCAATTTGGTCGTTAGCTTTTTCACGATGCCTTTCATCATTACGTCTCGAAGGATACGGAATCGACGATTTCGGGTTAGGCTTTGGAGCATTAACGGGAGCAACAACGGGCTCAGAATTTGGTACATGAGGTTGAACTTGGACAACCGGAGGTTGGACGTCTTTGGTACTTCCGTTATTAGTAGGAGGCACCGTGTCCTTTGTCACCTCGGTTTCACGTTCCACTACTTTAGAAGGAGAAAAAGAAGTAGTAGGAATCGTGGGTATTTGATAAGCAACACCGCTTCGGGTGGTAATACCCTTCAAGTCTACCTTCGAGTTAGTAATGGTATTACTAGGAAGTGTACCTGAACCTGAAGTAGAAGCGGTATTGTAATTCATGAACTTGGTAAGCAAATCGGTTAAATTGGTCATTTGATTTTGCATGTTTTGGGTTTGGTTTTGCATATTTCTCATAACCGCATCATTAGCTTTGATGTAGTTTTGAAAATCATCCTTCGACACACCTTGTGTTTGCGGAGCTGGAGCTTGGTAAAGTAGAGCTTGGTGAACCAGGGGTTGATTGATCGGGGGTCGATAAATTTGGCCTTGGTTGTAATTATTCCCCCGGTTTTGGTTGTAACGGTTTTGGTTATTTTCTCGGTTTTGTTGAACGGGAGGAAAACCGGGAGGTCGAATTTGGTTAGCAATCGGGGCTCGGTAACCGGTATTTCCTTGGTTGAAATTAATTGTGGCGGCTTGGGAAGCATATTCTTGAATATTGTCACGATAAACATTGCCATCGGTGGCAGGACAATTTCGGTAAGAATGAGCACCACCGCAAGTTACACAACTTTCCTCGACCGCTTTTACGGGAGCGGGAGCTTGAGATTGGTTTTTCTTATCGAGAAGTAAGGCTTTCACCATATCTTTAAGTTCGGCAACATCGGGAGAAATACCGGGGGTAGAGGAGCTCAAACTCACTTTGACAACAACAGGTTTGTTACGTGAATTACGAACTTTGGATTTGCTCTCGATGATTCTTAGGCAATAACGGGGCATTTTATCCAAAAAGTGACCACCCGTGGCGGAATTCAACGAATCTTGATCATTAGAGTTCAAAGCATTATAGAAAGTATCGAGTTGATGTAATTCCGAAAATCCATGATGTGGGCATGCCCGAAGAAGATCATTGAATCGGTCCCATGCCTCGTAAAAAGTTTCATCAAATCGTTGTTGAAATCTCGTGATTTCATTTCGAAGATTTGTTGTTTTAGAAGGAGGGAAGAATTTGTTGATGAATTTCGAAACAAGATCATCCCATGTAAGAATCGATCGAGGGGGTTCTTTTTCAAGCCAAATCCGGGCGGCACTCTCGAGGGAAAATGGGAAAAGCATAAGCTTAACCGACGTACTCGGGACGTTCGGGAACTTCATCGTAGAAGTGATCTTGTTGAAATAACGAATGTGAGCATGAGGGTCTTCTTTGTCATGTCCAAAAAATTGTTTGTTTTGAACAAGAGTAAGCAAACCATGCTTAAGCTCAAAGTTGTCCGCGGTGATCTCGGGAACAACGATGGCATCCTCGTAACCCTCGGTGGGTGCTTCGAGCAATTGAGCCATAGTACGATTATCGGCCATCGTAACTACGGGAGGAGCTTGATTTTCAATTGGTTCCACAAGATTAAATGGTTCAACAAAAGTCGGGTTGACTTGTTGTTGTTGACGGTTAGAATTACGAGATTGAGAACGAGTGCGCATGCACTAAAATGTAAAAAGAAAATTTATACTAATTTTTTTTCTTTTTTTATTTTTTATATTTTTTTTGGTTTTTCAACAATGTATTCACAATATATTTTAATAACGGACAATGAGATAAGACACTTAAACCTAATAATCAACTCGCTTCTCGGTAACTCTTTAAAGAGAAAAACGCACAAAGGAGTGGAGGAGTAGGAAAGCGCGAAGCTATTAAAAACCTTTCTCCTTTAGGGTCGTAGTTCCTAGGAACGACCTGCCTTATACCCCTCTTATAATTTGTTTAACATTTAAAGGTGAACCGTACCTCGCGAGAGACACAAAAGGTAAGTTTTTGATCTTTGGTTCGGGAACTTATTAATGATAATACTTCAATCGAAAGTATTATATTGATGGTGAATTTTATTTCTTTTTATGGACAATGTTTTTAATTTTTGGATTTTTTTATATTATATATATACTAATAAAAGAAATATCTTTTGTATTTTTTTATAGGAAAATAAACAAAATAACTTCACACGGAAGGATCTTCAAACACAAATTGTCAAACGGCTCAACAATTGTATACAATCCTCCCTGGCAGCGACGCCAAAGTTTGATTGATATTGATGCTAACCCTTTTAAATATATTTATAAATAAATATAAAATATACTTATAAATATATAAATAAGAGGATAAGAATCAAAAATCTCTTAATGTAGTAAACCGGGAGTATGATTCCCGGGTTGTTATCCCCAACGAGAAATGCAATTGAAAGTCGAGAGTCGTTTTGATAATCGATGCTTGAATGGAACAAGATTATGATTGGATTTCTAAAACTACGGGAAAATTAAGGCAAACACTTAAAAACAATTAAGACAAAACTAATTTTAACTAAAAACGCAAACCGGAATCCTAAACGGGACCTTAAAAACCCTAAATTATCAAAATTTAGTCCTAAAATGATCTTTTTGAATTTTATAAATCTTAATTGACTAAAATGCTAGAACAAAGAAAACTAGACCAAAAACGGAAGAGATTAGGGCTTAAAAACACTAAAAACATGAACGAGATTCAATCACGTTCTTTAAAAAATCAAAATTTGCAATTTTAACCCTACGAATACAAATCTAATTTTCCTAAGTCCTAAATGTTAAAAGAAATTTTTATAAAAAAGAATTAATTTTTTTGACTTTTTATAATTTTTTATGAATTAAAAACGATTTTAATGAAATTAAATGTTTAAAAATACTAAACTATTTAATAAAAATCTGAAAAAACTAGCAAAAGTAGCTTGAACAATGTAGAATATAATAAAAATAAGCTAGGAAAAACAGCTTATCAAATAAGCTGTGAAATAAGCTAAAAATGGCTTATAAGCCAAAAGGGCTAAAACTATTATAAAGGATTAATTTTGCAAACTAAAATCGAAAAAGTCCCCAGGGCGAGTGGTAGTGTGTGTGTTGTGTAAAACGTTTGGTGAATAGGGGTGAGGTCCCGGGTTCGAGCCTTGCTCACCTGGGACTTCCCCCAATTCCCAAATGTTTTTTAAAAGTCATTTTTTTAACTTTTTAAAAGACTTAAAAATAAGCACTTTTTACAAAAACACTTTTTTTATAAACCACGAATAAGCACTAAAATAATCTGAAAAAGGGACAGAATAACCTAGTTACACTAAGACTCTAAATTTGCTAAATGTTAAGCTAATTTAAGCACTAATAAGCAAACCACAAATAGAAATAAGCTAAGGCAGATGATAAGCTATACCTAAAAAGCAATTTTGAACAAAAATAAGCAACTACAATAAGCTAGAATGGCAGTTTACTCAAAAAGTTATAAAACTTAAAGATTTTAAGCTATAAGGCAAATAAGCTTAAATAAGCTCTAAACTGAAAGAAATAAGCTAAATTGGGCTTAAACTAACTTAATAAGCTAAACCAAACTTAGAATAAGCAAATGCAATAAGCTATTAAGCCTAAATAAGCAAATAGCTTTTTCGCCAAAACTAATAAGCAAAAAGGCCAAGAGGGACTTTTCTAGCTTAAAAATAAGCTAGCAAAAGGATCCTTATGGCTTAGTGGCTTATACCACTAAAAAGATTGGCCAAAAAGCTTCAATAAGAAACAATGAAAAAGCAGTTTGAAATTCAAAAAAGCACTTAAAAATCTTCATGAAAAAGATATCTCACACTGTTTTGACACTTGGACAAATTTTTGCAAACTTTTGTAATCTTAACAAAACACCAATTTTGAGCTTAAAAATAAGCACCTAAACAGATCCTTATGACTATATAACCTAATATAAGTTGCAAGTAGTCACGTTTCCATTTTTCAACTCCCGCGTTTATCTGATCATGACATATATGTTCACATTTGTTATAACGGAAACTTTACAATACTAATAAATATTGTATTTATATAAACCTTAATCCGCCCCTTTTGTTCCGATTTATAAATTTAATCTCGTTAAAAATTTTATATTCATAAATTTTTAATATATATTTATTGTTAATTCATCTTAAACTCACTTAATTAAATAATTATAATTATTTACCATTTAAAAAACACCAAAAAATTGTTATCCTGTTTTAATATTTATTAAACTTAATTATTTTTATCTTGTGTTTTGATAATTTAAACCAAACAAAACACCTCGTCGTTTCGTTGAACATACGCACTCTTGTTGTTCTTAAAACCGAACAAACACACCCGTTGCCTAAAACCCACTGCAGAAACGCCCCTTGCGGGCTGTCACAAACCAAACGCACCCTAACCGGTGCCAACCCACAAACAAACATGCCTCTTGTGGTGATACATCAACCACACGCACCCCTCCTTGGTGCTGCGACAACCCATACGCACCACTAAGTACCGATAAATAAACTCACCCAACGCACCCTCACCGGTTTTTATACCCGGCTGTTACCACAACAACCCGACCCAACCCACAATCAAACACCCCTAGCTGCTAACCCATCCCGACAGCCCAACCCACGGCTGGTCCGACTGTTAGCACATAAAACCAAACCACACCCTATAACGGTACACCCTAGCTGCTAAACCCAACGCGACCCTGGCTGTCCCACAGCCCGACCCGACACCCCTCCCCCCTGCGGCTGCCTTGCACCGAACAACCAAACAAACAAACACCCCCTCCCCACGGCTGTTTATAACAGCCAAACAAACACATCTAAACCAAACGCACCCTTGGGAGGTGGCGGTTGTGGTGGTGTTTCCGGTGGGGAGGCAGCCAACGAACAACCACCCTTGTGGTGCTATACCCGGACCCAACTTCTTCGGCTGTTATAACCAAACCGACGCACCGGTAGCGTGATATACCTCGAAACCAAAGCGCCCCTAAGGGTTGTAACCACAAACCAATCGAACACCCCAGTGTTGTTATAACCAAACCGGGACGCACCTTGGGTGGTGGTCTCGGTGGTGATGGGAGTCGGTGATGTTGGGAGTGACAGAAGAGGATGCAATGCGGTGGTAGAATAATCATGGTGGCAGCGGCGGTGAAGCTGCCGGAGTGGCGCGTGGCCGCGAGTAAGTGGGTGGATAGGATAGATCCGGTGACGAGGAGGAATGTTGAAGCTCGCCGGAAAAATCCCGCCGGAAAAGTATTCCGGCGGCGGCGCGGTGGTGACGGCGGCCGGAGATGGTGGTGGCCGGCGGCCGGTCAAATGGGAGGGAGAGAGAGATTTTTAGGAAGAGTGTGTGTAAATATAAGATAGAAATGAAAAAGATGTATATAAAATTTTTATATATATTAAAACTTTATATTAAAAGTGCCTCTTTGAAATAGTTGAGGGGTTAAAGTGTAACATTTTTATTATAGTTTTTATAAAAACGGTTCGGGACTCATTTGAGCGACCTAACGGACGATTCAACTCTCGAAACTTGCGCCATTGTTTTCCGAATCATTTTTCTGATAAAAATGAGTATTTACTTGATAATGTTTCATGAATATTTTATAATATTTAATAAAATATCTGTTTCCATTTTGTGACACCGGTTCGTCTTTTTGAAATAAAATTGGATTTCAACCTCGAGTTTTCGCGTTTCCGCAAACGATTGTATTAAATGTATTGTGCCAATTTATTTACATATTTTTATTAAATAATAAATACTGATAATTAAAAAACATTTTAATTGTTTTGTGTGGTCTGCGTCGTATATTGTTCGAAAAAATGTTTGCGGTGTTGTTTTAGCCCTTTTTGGCTCGTTTCCAGGTCTCGGGCAAAACTGAAAAGTTGTCAGGAATGTTGTTTCACATCGAATTGCTTAAGGGTCCGAGACGTGAAAACGTGATTTAGATGGTGGTTCTTGTAAGTCAAGCCATACCTAAAAGTCAAAGAGGTATAATAGTTATCTTAAAATACGGAAAATTCTCAGATGTTACAGATTGTGCCTACAACTTAAGGTTTTCGTGCATGATAGGTTTCGAGCATGTAAATGCTAATTTTTTTCCCAATTTTGTCCGTTAATGTGATGTCTAGGGAGTTCTATAATTCTATAATAAATGACAAAGTTGCATACAAAGGAAAGAACATAGTCGGAGCTTTTATGAATATACCTATTTTTGTTGGAAAATTTTCTGTTGTAACTCATTTTGTAGTGGTGTAAAATATGGATGGCTACCAAGATCAAGACATGGAAGATATTATTCGTGGAGAACCATTCTGTAAAGCTTCATGTGTGGAAGCAAGAAGGTTTGATGGATTAATCACTATCCACAATGGTAGTGATAACGTGACTTACCAAATGGCGAGATCACATCCAAGGTTTAAACATCTATCCAATGTCCAATGAAACAAGATCAAGCCGTTACTAAAGGTAAGTATGCATGATAAGCTGAATGGAATCTCGCATCTGTACCAAAAGCTCAAAAGTTTCTACAAGGGGGTCTTGAACTTAGGACCCAAATATGTCTAAGATACGAAGGTGGAAGAATGGCTCACATGCTGGCACATAAGCATGCATGAGATGGAGTAAAAAGGAAGCTGAGGAAAAAGTCTAACTTAAAGACTAGCTGACTGAAGTAGTTCCCGAAGAGAAACCCGGATTGGTATTGATTTTATCGAGTCTATCTTCCAGACATAAATACGACGTATCCGCTCATTACCATATGGCATATTGAATGTCTGGACGTTATCAGTCCTTTACTTGTATGCACTTTAAACATTATTGTTAGTTCTGTCTATACGCAGTATTTATGAATATGATACGGCGTATTCAATAGACTGGCCTGTATTTAGATACTTTTACAGGTTTCTCAATACTCCGTATTCCAGATTATGGATACGACGTATTGGTCTCTTGTAAAATTTATTGTTTACTTTATTTATAATTAACCGTAGGTACCGAGATAGGAACCAGCGCATACATAGAGATAGAAAATGAACTTGTTTTCTTATGCTTAATACAGGACATTCGGAACGAAAATGACAACGTTGGTAGAGTATTTTCTGGAATCTAATGTGTGTCGTAGTCATGCGGGCATTCAGACGCATTTTACAACACACATTATTACACTTTAAATCAACATGCAGAATCCACCGAGCAAATATCAGGGGAGTTTCTCATTCTAATTCTTTTGATTTCTTGTTTTTAATGTTTTATCCATACAACTAGGACGTTGTATAATCCAAGTGAGGGGATGGGAATTAGAATGATACGTGTCATATTTTTCACATTAAAATTCTTCAATTATGCTTAAATTTAAAAAAAATTCAAGCATACTTTTGTGAAATTACTAGCTACATAACCCGCACACAATAACCCTTATTAGATATTGTAAGAATTTAACCTTATCCATTTCCAAATGTTTACCCAAATTCCATAAAATATGAGTGTTCCGGTGATGTTGTAGACTTTAGAACTTGGCTTGGTATATCTGTTCGAGACCATAATAATGAGTACTATGGATTTAGATGGAGTAACTTGTTTAAATTGGTAAATGTCTAGGATTACACCCAAAAAGCCTTTATATGTTGTTTTATTAACTAACTACACTGGTTAGTTAAAACCCCGTATAAACCCTTTGCTTACTCTCATCTTAAGAGTAAGATACCCCTAGAAAAACTAATAGAGCCAATCCTTTAGGAATAACACCAACTGTTCATTTCGTTACACCTTTACACCTTAGCCTACCTTGTTAGATTAAGTCCGTTTAAAGTATGTATTTCCCGAGTCTTGTGCCAATTTTCTATCTGTGGTATGGTTGGGAAGAAATATGCACATTGCAAATGGGAATGTATAAAGTAGTCAAAACTCATGTATTTTTACTACGAACACAATTATTGGTATCTCAGAAGAATAAAGAATTATCGAAGGAATTATCCGGAGTAATTATGATCGTGAAGATGGTGAAATTACACCGAGTTTCGTAGTTAGTATATGAAAAAAACAAAAAAATTAGAAAAATCGCAACAAAAAAGAGGAGGAAAGTTTGAAGATAATCGTTTCGCAAAAGCTTAGACCGAAAGAATTATATGAAGGATCGATTATTCATTGATACGTCTTATAAGTCAACGATGTAAAGTTTTGTATAAAGTGGTAGATATCGCCACTTGCCTTGTAAAAGTATGGTATGATTGGGAAGTTGACTGTTACGGGAACGCCAACTCAGGTTGTTGTTTTTGATCAAGACATTTGTAAATAGTTGTGTCTTTATCATAGTAACGGTCGGGAAAAAGTGTCTAGCAACTTATATCTTGGACCTAGTCTATTTGTTTCATAATTTTTGTTTAACAACAATTTAATTCCCTTTCCTAATCATTAACCTATTGGGTGTTACGGCGAATGAGGATAAGTGGTGCATGCATGGTCTATTCCATTGTCGGCCATGTATGCATGTCTCAGCTGCCTTGTTGGTTTATTACTATTGGTGAAAGTTAGAAATCCTCTACCCTATATCATTCTTCATCCTAACCCTTGGTTAAACTCGAATAAGGATGTGATCGAACACACATGTCTATTCCGTCGTTACGGCCATGTATGTGTGCTTCAGCTGCCTTGTTGGTGTGATACTTTTGGTGACAGATTGTAGAATGATCAACCCTAAAACTTATAATAAAAATCAATTTTACCTTTATAAACTTGTTACTCCTTAGCTCTAGTGGTAGAGATGTGAATCTTTGCCAAGCCTATGATAGAATACTCATCACGACCGAGCAATTGAGCAAATTAGTTACATGTTACCACATAGATTAGTTGAGTGATTTTAGTGTTTTCATCTTCCTATTTTTTTCTTTTTACCTAGGAAATTTCAAAACACGCTTTCATACATTGTTTATATATGCCAAAAATGCCTTAAAAATTCCAAAAATGAATTCTTTCCTATCGCCGAAACATTTATATATAATCTAATGTACACTTTTCGTCATCTAATGACATCAAATAATGTCTATTTTATAGCATCATTTATCCCATGCAATTAACCCATTTTGTATAATTATTACAAAGAATTGTTACTTAATCATTTATATTTGAGAATTGCAGTAATTATGGAGTATTTGGTGAAGATTGACTAAAAGGCACGTATTCTGGAGCTTAAACGAAGATATTTTGAAGATTACTGTTCTGACAACCAATATGCCTTATCCATCAACGAAGATACGGCATATCTATGCCTGCACTCACCAAAGACCACGAAGGAAACAAGATCCAATACGCCGTATCCAGAAGAAAGCAATGCGTTGTATTCAAGCTATATGGAAATAAAATATTCTGGAAGATATCAAACGTGGTCCCTACTCCAAGAAACCCCTAATACGCCGTATCCAAGACTTTGGATACGTCATATCGACCATATTCCAAACCCTATAAATAGAAAACTCAAAAACAAGTTTTAAGTATACAAAATCATATTGTCGATACCTAAATCATAAAAGTCAATTTTCAGAGGAGAAAAATAGCAGAAGAGGTCGAGCAACGCAATTAATTCCATAGGAGACAACGTGTAATTTCTTATACTCTTGTGATCGTTTAGTTTTTGGTATCATTCGTTAACTCAGTTAGTTTCCCTTGGCTAAATCAATACTTCTGTATTAATTATGACATTTGAAGGCTAATACCTTCGGGTATTAGCCATTATTATGAAGATCTTAATGTTTGGTTTGTTTATCTCGATTTCTTAATTTATCATTGATTGCTTGTTTTTGTTTATCAATTTATACTTTTTTACGTGATTAAGTATGCGACCTATCATTCAGATAGGTCTAGTCCTACATATTTAATGTGCTGCAACCTCGGTGTTGTTTGGGCGTAGGCTAAGAGTCTAGGATAGCTCTCCATATTGCAATTTATATATCTAGAATCATCGGATCACAAATATTGACTTATCGTTGCCTTTAGTTTAGTGAGCTTAGTTGAGCCATAAGGTGGTCTTGGTATCAACGAGTATGTTCTTATTCCATTGGTAAGGACTTGGATAGTGGACTACTAGTATATAAAGAGCCATTAAGCAGTAATTGGGTAAAGTCTCTATGAGCTAGGGTTTAACAAGATCACCATTTCTTTAATCCCTAAGATAGATTATAATCATCAAATAAGGATGGTTTATGCGGATGCGTTTAATTGTGACAGAATTCTATGTGTCTAGGTCTTAGGAAGAAGTAACGCCTAAGTCTTAAGAATGAAATGTCGCCTCGAGATAAGTAATCATTGCACTAATAAACAAACCAATGTTCTGATTTGATTAATAATGGTTAATATAGTTTTCTTATATTTGGCTAGACCGCTCTTTTATCTTCTGTTGATTTGCTTGCATGTGTTTTAGTGTCTTGAATTGGTTTTAGTCACCATAAAACCTGTGCCAGTCTTTCAGGCTGAAAACCCCTTTTTCATTAGATTTAGGATTAACATAGGTTTAGTATAGATTAGACTAACTTAGTTGGAAAAACCAAAGTATTAATAAATTGAAAGTGTTCCTCGCTCTTAGTGATCGACACCCTACTTACCACGAAACTCTCATCGACCGGGTACACTACCCGTTAAAGTGTTGTTTTTGGTTAAGTCGGCAAAATATAAATTTAAAACTTGAATCATAATTTAACACCACACAACGACACAATCACGTGTCTATAGCGATACAGACAAAAGCTGGTTTTCTAAAGCCTAACGTGCACATTCATCAACAAGAAGCAACAGTAATAGGATCTACAATGCGACTTTCATGCAATCATAAGCAAATACAAAGGAGGGTTTAGCCTCACATGTTATAATGAAAGCAAGAAGATAAATCAATCACACAACACATAGACATATTGCATGATTAATGATAAATAACCTTACTTGAATTAAAACATGGATCCAAGGTAGTACAATAGGGTTTTGAGGCCCTAAAAACGACCTATGAAGCTGCTACAAATGCTAGGGTTCGTCTCCCTAAAGTTATATAAAGTTACACACTTGAAACCCTAAAATCGGTTTTATATTTATAGAGATATCGCTGTGACGACGTCGCTTTGTACTCCTGACGCCGTCGCCACGTAGATGGTTCTAGATCCACTTTAAGTCGGCCAAGTCCTGACGTCGTTGCTGAATCTCTGGCGCCGTCGTTGAATCTCTGGCGCCGTCACCATGAATGTCATGACGCCGTCGCTTTATGGTTGCGACGGCGTCTTCAGGCTCTGAGTGAATAATTCTTCATGGTTCTTGGTGTAGAGTCGTAGCCTTGTCCGTTTCTTCTCCAAATGAGCCCAAGTCACGTGTATTTCCTCCAAATGCCATCTAAGTGCTAAAAACCTAAAAACAAACGATTAAGCACATAATCTATTATGTCCACCTCTTGAAGCAACTTAATACGAGAATCACGGTCGTCATCATTCGCATAACCCGCTTCAATTTTCTAATCTATAGACTTGATAAGTAAGGGTATTTTTGTCCAACAACATTACTAATATTTAAGTTTTTAAAGTTTTAAGAAAAACAAGATCGTGTCTCGTTTGCATCCTAATACGAGTAAACGGATAATGTTCAAGTTATCATGAGAAGTTAAGACTTATTGGCTTTAATTAGTTAAACTCAAGCTTTTAATCGGTAGTTAGGGTGCGGTTTTTTGTCGGTAGTTAGGTTGCGGTTTTGGCAATTTTCCTTAGCCATGTCAAGATATTCACGGGTCGTGGTTTGAACATTGGTCTCTTCTCAAAGTCCAGGATAACCTACAACTAAGTGAATATTGGTGATTTTTTGGAATCAGGTTCAACAAGAAGGATCAAAATTAAGGTCTATCTGGATAATTCGAGCTTTTGTAGATTGTATGTACGTGTCTTAATCGGTATTTTCGTATCCGTTTTCAAATTTTGAGGGTAGATATTCAAAACTTCACCAAATCTTAAACCGTATTCTTTTTGAGACTCTGAAAACAAACTTACTTTTAAATAAAAATGGTTGTCATAAGACTATATGTGCAAATGGCCTTGGCCGCGAGTAGTCTCAATTTTTATTAGACGGCAACAACTATTATAAAACAACTAGCAAGAAGCTAGAAATAAGATATTACAAAGAGATCAAATAGGGGTGTTGCACCCAAAGATCCCAACTAAGTACATATTACATCTAGAACAGGCACTAAGTGATAGTGCCGCGAACAATTGTCTAAAAATAACATCTTTACGAGGGGCTTTCGACGAGAAGAGCAACTGATTACGAAACATCCATACGCTCCACCAAGTTATATAAAGAACTCCTTCCAGCAAATCTTTAACTTTAGAGCTTAATCTGATGGAATTGAACTCAATTTTTTTTACCTTTTTCTCGCGCGAGCTTCTATCACTGGGAGGCAACGTTCAGGCGTGGTCAACCTAAAAAAGAAGGTAACAAACGACGGTATCACCAGTTGAGTTAAACGTTATTTTTGTTTGCGTTTATGAAGTATTTGTTGTTTAAAAACGGTATAATAATATATAAAAAATATTTATCATGAGAGACTGTCAGGGACGGAGCTAGTAGGGGGACTAGTGAGTGCTGAGCCACCCCTAATTAGCCTATTTTATTCATTAATTATCTATATTGCAAGCTGTTTTTCTACTAGTTTTTTACATTGAACCCCTTATCATTATGACTTTCTGCATTAAGCATTGTCAGCCTCCCCTAACTAAAAATCCCGACTCCGCCCCTGGAGACTGTGAAACTTATTAAGGTACTTAATTTTCTTTTTGATTGTGACGTTAATGTTAATATTAAGAGGATCTCAATCTGTATAATATTTCTAACATGATTAAGACTCTCTCAAATTTATATAAACATGACTGATAATATTTTCTCACAAAAACAAAAATAAAAGCACTAGAACCTACTAAAGGAACCCAATTCTTTTTTTCTTAATTGTGATAGAACATTACCGATCATGTTTATATCAACTTAAATCATAGAGTTCCTTTTACGGTATTTGCAACCTCGAGAAAAGAAAACCACTTAAGGGTGGCTTAGTGTTAAAGGGAGTTGTGCCTATCACTCTAAAATGTGTGAGGTATCAAGTTCAATTTTTACTATGTCTAGTACTCCCCTGGTTTGCTCAATAATGGAGAAGAAACATGCGATAACTGGTTAAATCGTCCTCCAAGTATTATCCAATAAAACTTCCTAAGAACTTCCAAGCTTCTTCTCATCAAATATAACTTGTAATCAAAGACAAAGACAACTACACCAAGCATAAAATCAGCGGGATAAATATATATACAACAAGAGTTTAGGGTTTCGACTCTACGAAAGCAGTAAAGATAGGATGAGAGTAATGATATAATCATAGGTTTTTCTGCAGGTTTACAAAAGAATTACAGATTTTAAATATTGCACATTTTATTTTTTAGGAATACTAGAAAAAAATTCAAATTTTTACATAGCTGGAGACGCGACGCCGTCAAGATAAATCCTAACACCGTCTCTAGCGTCTGTGAAAATTTCTTTTTTGTTTTTAAAGAGAAATTTCCTTCACGCAATTTTTATAAGTCAAAACTGAAGAAAGCACTGCATAAAAACCTGGAGTTAGTCATTACAATCATATAACTCGAAACTGACGCGAATTAATCTAAATAATTTATTTTTAATGTTTGAATTGGGTTATTAAAACCGGATATTTCCCCAACACTTATTTTGTTGCAAAATACCTTTGATTGCAAATAAGACAAAGTTACAAACAAACAAAGCATGATTATAACTAATTCAAACATAATAAAACAAACAATATAGAGTTAAAACACAAGACACTCCTAATATGCTGGAAAAGTAAATATTGGGTTGCCTCCCAAAAAGCGTTTTTCTTTATTTACGAGACTTGTAGCTAGACTCGAAGTCACACGTTCTTACGTGACTTCATGAATGCTCACATGTCCATGAATGAGCCATTCTGTTGATAGAAATAATGCCTAAAAACGTTATTAATATTTTTCGACCTCTCTATGTTTTGATAATCACAAAATGTAAAAACGATTAATGAAAAATTATTTGTAAACAAGTAATTAGTAGTAAATTTTCATTTTGAAAAAATAAAATCAACATAAATGGGTAGAAAAAACATATGTTAATGCATTTCATGATCAAAGGAATTTTTATTTAACCTCACATTTTTTATAAAAATGTCACAAACATTTTTATATCTTTTACAAAACATTTTTAGATTTAAAAGAAATGTTTTATTCAAATAAATATTTTGAATTTAAATTTTCTACCTAAAAACGGCTAGAAATGTTCAGAAAACACATCCCCATAAAAGACAAAAAAGGGAGTGTCTGAGGCTGAGTGGCCCCCTTAATTATAAGTGCGGTCCCCTTAATAATTAAGGGGATCAGCACCCTATTTAAGGGGACCGCCCAGACAAAATGTCAGACCAGTTTGCCTATAAATACTGGACTATTTCCTACTGATTTTCTCACCTTTTGCACACACTTTATTTCTATTCTAAATCAATTTATAACTCCTACACTCCTTTGATTTATTTAATCATAAAAGCTTTGTTTCCCAAGTGATCCAAGCTTAAGTCTCAAGTGCAAAAAAAATATTACTTCTATCCATCAAGTCCAAGAATTGTTATATGTTTTAGTTGGTATTGTTATGAAGTTGTGTTAGATCTTGTAAATCATTTGTGTATATCGTGAAGGTGTGTATTGTAGTTATGTATAATAGTTAGATTGTGGTAATCATTGTAAGTATAGCTAGATCTGGGTGATCTTTGTAAGTAGTGTGAGATTGGTGTGATCGTAGTAGTGACTAGGCATATTGAAGTTGTGAAGTGTAGTGAAGTAGTGAAGCGAAGAGAAGTCGTGAAGTGAAGCAAAGTTGTGAGTTGTTGTAAAGTGGTGTGATTAGCATACAAGAGTTGTGATAGATTGGTTTTAGCTAGGATTAGAACTCGACATTTCGCTTAGTGTCGGAAATTGGTGTAAGCAAAGTTGTGTACGGTTTTCTCCGCCTAAAGGGAGTTTGTTGACATAGTGAAGAGAACTCTCGAGTTTGGTGCTCGGGAGTGGAGTAGGGCGAAGAGGTGCTTTGTTACCGAACCACTATAAATCCTTGTGTTGTGATTTGATCTTTCTAACTCTTATCTCTTGTCTTTCATATTTACTTGTCATTTACTTACTTACTTGTGTTTTTCATATTGTGCACATATTGAGATCAAATAAAGTCGAATCTAAGTTTTTATAAATAAACATAACATTAATTTAAAAAGTGGTAAACTATTCAACCCCCTTCTAGTATTTTAAAATATATTGTATTTTAAAACTTGAATCGATCTATGGAATCAGAAAAATATTTAGAAGGGCAATCTATGCAAAGACCACCACTATTTGAAAGTGATGGATTTATTTATTGGAAAAATAGATTCGAAACTTATGTGAAATCAAAAGATCTAGATCTTTGGCATGTTATTACCTATGGTGATTTTCCTCCTATTCAAAATAATCGCAAAACTAAAAAGGATGAAATTGTACCTTTTGATAAACAAAGCGATGATCTTAAAAAGAAACTTGCTAAAAATAATGAAGCTAAAATGGTGATTTATAATGCTTTACCACGTAAAGAATATGAGAGAATTTTTATGTGTAAAACCGCAAAAGAAATTTGGGATACTTTATTAATAACTCACCAAGGTAATAGTCAATTCAAGGATAATAAAATAGATCTTCTTGTTCAACAATATGAACAATTTATGATTCCGGAAGAGGAATCGATAGATAATGCTTTTGCTTGATTTAACACTATTATTACTAGTCTAAAAG
Source organism: Tanacetum coccineum (assembly GCA_026074375.1). NCBI lineage: Eukaryota > Viridiplantae > Streptophyta > Magnoliopsida > Asterales > Asteraceae > Tanacetum > Tanacetum coccineum. Next base: position 39,680 of record BQNB010046812.1, read on the forward strand.
CACTTGATGAAGGCTTTTCTAGCAAGAATTATGATAGGAAATTTCTTAGTGCACTTCATCCTAAATGACGCGTAAAGGTTACAGCTATTGAAGAATCAAAAGATTTAACATCTCTATCACTTGATGAACTTATTGGAAACTTAAAAGTTTATGAAGCAATAATTAAGAAAGATTCTGAAAAGGTCAAAGGCAAAAGAGATCAAAATAGATCTCTTGCCTTGAAAGCCAAAAAGGAATCAATTGATGAAGATAGTTCGACTTCTGATAATGAAGACGAAGAATACGCCATGGCCATGAGAGACTTCAAAAAAAATTTCAAAAGACGAGGAAGATCCGTAAGACAACCACATGATGAAAGAAAGTCATCACAAAGAAGTAAAGACGATAAAAATGGCAAAGGCGAAAGAAAATGTTTTAGATGTGGAGATCCAAATCATCTCATCGGAGAGTGTATTTTTGTAGAAATGTAATGTTTAAGAAAAATTATTTTCTTGATCACTAATCATGTTTAATAATTTGTTTATACATACCTTAGGTAATTTACGTCGAAATGGAAGTTTACGATTAATAACATGTAAACATTTATTTTTATCGTAAATGTTTTTACATTTTGTCATCTTCAAAACTTAGAGAAATCGGAAAATATAAATAACGTTTTTAGACATTATCTATACTACATATAAAAGAGATTGGCATCTCTCTCCTCATTAAATATTTAAGTAATACAAATTTAAAAGCTTATTGTACAAGTCAATTAAACATCACAATCGTTTTTATTTTATTTTAAGTATTACATATTATATAGCTTATGGTACAAATATTTAAACCACTCCTAAATTTAATTTTAATTAATACGTGTTATAAATCATATGTTGCAAGTAAACACTAATTAAAGTATTAAACACCCTAATTAATTTTATTTTTAAAATACCCCCAAAATGAAAAATACATGTTATTAAAATATTTTACAATCTAATAAAACATACAAAAATTCATACAATTTATATGCTAACAAGTTAGTGGTACATATGGTTTTAAAAATCGGACCAGACCCACGGGTACCGATTCGGCCAGCCAATAAAAACACGTCCATAATCGGGCGGAACCGGTATAAACAAGTGGACCGGGTCGCACTAGGATCATTTTTTTATTATTCTCCGGTTGATCAGTTTATCATTTTTATTTTGGTGACGGCTAAACTTTAATCCCGGGGTACCAGCCACCGCAACGCGCGGGTACCCTGCTAGTATGTATTAACAATCTCCCATTTTTGATGATGACTAAATATAAACTCATTTTACATAAAAATAAAAATTTCAAGTTATTAATGAGTTTTAATCCATTTTCCCCCTTTTTTTGTCGAATCCAAAAATTTAGATCGTCGAGTTGAGAAGAGAAAGAAGTCGACGATGCTAAAGCTCCCCCTTGATGCATGTATACTCCCCCTCGTTTGGGGCACCAAGGGATCGAGCTATGGTTAATTGCTACAAAAACGAGTTAGAAAAAGTAAGAGCAATGTATATTTCAACTTGTAGCGATATGATGACAAATATATATAGAAAGATATGACTTCATAGAAAAGAAGTAGCCAACCACAAATATGCATGCTAGAGAAAAGTTCCACAAGTAACATGGTAAAAAAAAACAAACCGCTCTATCTTGTCCATCCATTTTATTTTCATCTAATGGTTTAAATTAATTCTTATTTTAATTTAATTAAAAAACTCACTTTCACCCTATTTTTTAAAAATTAAATATCTCACAAACCGTTAATCGTTACGCAAAACGAAACATACCATCGCGACGAGAATTAAATCATCTTTCTATAGAGGGGCACTTCTATATACTTTCGACGAACTTTTTTTTCGATTTTTTTTCTCAGCCACGTCTGGAAAAATCTCTTGTGATTTCATAAAATCACATGTGATTATGATACAAATCTCATGTGATTTTTTCAGGCGTGATTGAAAAAAAAAATCGAAAAAAGAGTTCGTCGAAAGTATATAGAAGTGCCCTCTATAGAAAGATAAAAAAAATACTCGTTGTGATACTTTCGACGAACTTTTTTTCCGATTTTTTTTCAATCACGTCTGAAAAAATCACATGAGATTTGTATCACAATCTCATGTGATTTCATAAAATCACATGTGATTTGTGATACAAATCTCATGTGATTTTTTCAGACGTGATTGAAAAAAAAATTCGAAAAAAGAGTTCGTCGAAAGTATATAGAAGTGCCCTCTATAGAAAGATAAAAAATTACTCGTTGCGATACTTTCGACGAACTTTTTTTCCGTTTTTTTTTCAATCACGTCTGAAAAAATCACATGAGATTTGTATCACAATCTCATGTGATTTCAAAAAATCCCATGTGATTTCTGATACAAATCTCATGTGATTTTTTCAGACGTGATTGTCGAAAGTATATATAGGTGCCCCTCTACAGAAAGATAAAAAAATACTCGTCGCGATGGTGTATTTTTTTTCGTTTAACGATTTATCGTTTGCTAGATATTTGAGTTTTAAGAAAAAAGTGGGAAAGTAGATGATGAAAAAATGAGTGGTTAGGATTAACCCATTTGTTTTTTTTTTTTTTTGCCCTTGTTTTTTGAGGATCTCAACTCCCTCCTGAAAATGGAAGGTTTTACCTGATTTAAGTCTGTGTGGCGATGGGCTTAAACCCCGTGAATTAGTCGGCCAAAAGATCAGAAACAATAATTAAAAAAAAAAAACTCGAGAAAAGAATATCATGATTGGTAACGAAATCATGATTGGTTTTATTATTTAATCGCAACCTCGAGAAAAGAAAAACGTGAAAGGGCCCACAGTATTTGACTGTTACACCGACTAATTGATTGAACCACTCGCTAGATTCAAAAAGCATATAATAGACATTTTTTTAATACATATCTTCATTTTTTAATTCTTGGTGTAAAATGATAAATCGTTAGCCACTTTATTATTAAATTAATCGAGTTTCTTTCCGACATGTCGTTCTCAATATTCATAAATTAAATTCATATATTCGTGTATTGTTGCGGCGAGTATCATGTGATTAAAGTGAATGTACCAACAAAATATTAATGACAAAGTAATTAATTGAAGAAAAACAAAAAGAAAACGATCTTGATCCGGCCTGGTTTACCCGCTTTTACCGGTTCCAACTTGTTATTTTCGGTTCGTTTTGAAACGGTTTTTATAAGCTAGCCGAACCGATGACGACTTCGGTTCCAGGTTTAACCCGTTAGTCAATAATCGCGCCGAAATAGGACACCCCGATAAGATATCGATGAGTATGGGGCATGTTTGGAGAAACATCGTGTCCCAACTGGGTATCCTGATTAAATCCTCGATGATGATAAGGGCGGGTATGTGGAGGACTTTTGTAATCATGTTTAGGGATGTGGATGGTCGTCTCGCTCAAAACTCGCCCCCGCTGTAGTTGCACCTCATGACTATTTTAGGTGCTGCCACGTAAGCATTTACCATATAACACTTTCGTAATGCAATCTTTTTATAGGTATAGGGGCACCATAGGGTGCAAATTGGCACCTATAACATGTCATACAACTACTGCACCGTGTGCTTTAAATCGTTTTGTTCCAAATTAATAATCTTTTTATAAAAAGTACTCCGTTTAAAAAAACTTACTATGTAATTATTACTATTTTTTCTCTTTTACATTTTAGTATAATGAGAGTTTTACTTTTAAATATTTGATTAAAGTTTTAAAAAAAGTTAATGAAAATAAATTCAAACAAAGTAATATGTTAAATTCCATAAAAAAAAAATCTGTCTATTCTCAATAATGGAT
>BQNB010046813.1:2558-25725 GCA_026074375.1 Tanacetum coccineum
ATGTACTTACTGTAATATAGAGTATATATGTCCAGGCATACAAGAAAACATTATACGAATATGATTGATAATTCAAGTATAAAACTAAATTAACATGATATCAATTTTTATAAACATCACTTATGATATGGCCTTGAAATCAATATAATTTTCTTGCTCATATATATTTAAATGGTACATATTTTCATTCTACTTTACATGTCTGAATGGTTTTATATAGTATTTGTGATGCAGTCATATTTCCTTTTGGGCCGGGGTTTCATCATATGCAAACAAATTTGAACCCTGCATTTTTTTATTGTTCTATGTGACAATATAATATACGATCCACATAATACTACTTTTGGATTACCAACTTCTGAGACGGGTTTCGACTCTCTTTAGTAGAAACACTTTCCAATTAAATGTATTTTTAAAAGAAAAACGAAGCGTGCAGCTTCTATTTCTAGTATGTTTTCTTACCAATATACTATTATTTCCCAATTGATATAAGAAATAATTACGGGTCCTAACCCTTTCTAATTAAAGAATAAACTAAACACGTAAATTATGAGAATTTATCAAACGAAAATGACATATATTGACCATATAGCGCAGCTATATGCATATTGCTATTTCAAACGCATGCATGGACCTTTTCCACCATTATATGCTAACAATCCAAGACCAGTTTGTATATATATAGATAACATATATGAATGAGTTCAATAAGAGCTTATCAAGCTAACTGATACTTGCAATGACAAACCAACTCTTATTCGTTTCAAATTTATGCTGCGTTTTGCTACTTCTGTCGGCCAGTTCAATTCAGGCCGATCTTGATGACAATAGAAATGTATGTTAATAATTGTTTTCTGTTCCGTATTTAGAATGACTGTGATATATGTCGCCTAATGTTTTCGATCTTGGCATGTTTATGCAGGTATATGTGGTGTATATGGGCCACAACACTCACGGTCATACCTCTGCATCCTCACTGCATTTGAGCATGCTAAAACAAGTTATTGGCAGGTCACTAGTCACCTCATCTTAATCTCTATTTTGAACTAGTTCTTCTAATGCAAGTGCCGTAAAGAGAATCTGTTCTTTTAAGAAACAAAAACCAACTAGTAGTTAATTTCTTTCCTACCCCTTTATTATTGCAGGGACGCGGAAAAACATCTGCTTCAAAGATACACTAAAAGCTTCCATGGATTTTCGGCAAGACTCACTGAAGAAGAAGTTCAAAACTTGAAAGGTATGCCAAGCTAAGTATTAATGCAAGTACTATACAAGCTGTCCATATGAATCCACCCTGAACTTTAGTATTTGATACACAGGGATGGATGGTGTTGTTTCCGTGTTTCCAAGTAGAAACAACAAATTGGCAACAACAAGTTCCTGGGATTTCTTAGGGTTCCCACTTACGGTAAACAGATCAACGACCGAAAGTGACATCATCATTGGAGTTATTGACTCCGGAATTTGGCCGGAATCACCTAGTTTCAGTGACTTGGGATATGGTCCTCCTCCGCCTAAATGGAAGGGCATATGCGAAGCAAATTTCCCTTGCAACAAGTAATCAATTCTTAAAATTGCTTATGCATATTTTATAATCCATATTTTTTTGTCATTAGATCAACTTGTAACTAAATTATTGAAAATCCATATACAGCAAAATAATTGGAGCTCAATACTTCAAGGCAGATGGAAGATACGATCCTCAAGACTTTCAATCACCACGAGACTCTAGTGGTCATGGGACCCACACGGCATCAACGGCTGCTGGAAACATAGTCAGGAATGCAAATCTACTAGGCCTCCACACCGGAACAGCTCGAGGGGGTGTCCCAAGGGCCAGAATTGCAGTCTATAAGGCATGTTGGCATAATAATGTTTCTTGTCAAGATGCTGATGTAATGTCAGCTTTTGAAGCCGCCATTGCTGATGGTGTTGACATAGTAACTGTTTCAGCTGGCTGGCCATTTGCCAGGGAAATTTTTGAGGATGGTATTTCTATCGGTGCCTTTCATGCCATGAAAAATGGGATCTTGACTGTACAATCTGCTGGTAATGCTGGGCCAAGGCCACAGACCACAGGCAGTATCGCTCCATGGGTTCTTTCAGTTGCTGCTGGTAGTAAAAACACAGATTTAATCACTCCAGTAAGACTAGGCAACGGTCTGGTTATTAATGTGAGTACTGTATATTTAAATTTAGAGTTTCCTTATACTCCGTAATATCTTGGTATAATTAGTATAGTGTTTTAACATGATAATTAACAAATTTTACGAATTCTTTTTCATTTTTATCTCAGGGGTTTTCAACAAATCCTTTTGAACTTGACAAAATGTATCCTTTGATTTACGCTGGAGATGCTCCGAATATCACAGCTGGATTCAATAGCTCAAGATCGAGGTAAAGAAGATTTTTCCTTATAAGTTATTTAGCACTTATTTGGCTACATCAAGTACGTTGATTGTTAATCTTTGGTGACTTTTTATGTTTATCAGGTTATGCATCAGAGACTCGTTGGACAAGAATTTAGTAAAGGGTAAAATAGTATTATGTGATGAGATTACCACTGGCGGAGGTGTAATGTTGGCTGGAGCTGTTGGGTGTATCATGACATATGCCGGACCGTATTTTGAAGCGATGAATTCCTTTACTTTTCCTGTTAGTGTTGTAAAACCCGATCAAGCAATGAGTATTGCTCGATACATACGATCAACAAGGTAAATAAACATGATTTTCCCTAATAATACTATTTCTTTATTTATTTCGGAGACTCATGAGCATGATACTTTGTTTCAGAAATGCAACTGCGGTTATAATGAAGAGTGAAGATGTAAAGAATGCGTCAGCACCATATGTAGCCTCTTTTTCATCAAGAGGTCCGAATAGCGTACTTACAAGTATCCTCAAGGTAAACCATTAGAATTTCAAACCTGTACGGATAACTTTTGCTATAAGGTGATATATGACCAAGTCCTAGCACATCCAATCAATAAGCAATACTTGATCAATAACCAGTTTTCGTTTGCTGCAGCCGGATTTAACAGCTCCTGGGGTTAAAATTCTAGCAGCATGGCCACCCGTGGCCCCGATTACCGAAGTAGAAGGAGACAGTAGAGTAGTGCCTTTCAATATGAGATCAGGGACATCAATGGCCTGCCCACACGTTAGCGGTATAGCTGCATATATCAAAACATTTAACCCATCATGGTCTCCAGCTGCCATTAAATCAGCTCTCATGACAACAGGTAACTTATCAGCGTTAACTATATATGGCATAAAGTTACGTACTTATATACACAATTTTGGTAAGATGTTTTATATACGGTAACTATAACTATAAATTGACTGCAGCTTCTCCTATGAGTAACCTGGTCAAGTCAGATGCGGAATTTGCATATGGAGCTGGATATCTTAATCCACTGAAAGCTGTGAGACCTGGTCTCGTATACGATGCTGGCGAGATCGACTACGTATCTTTTCTGTGCCAAGAAGATTATAGCACCGAACATATCATTAGCATCAGTGGGGATAACACTAGTAACTGCTCTCAGCTTATGGAGCAAACCAAGGATCTAAATTATCCAACTTTTGTCATTCCTGCTCTGCGTAAACAACCAATAAGCGAAAGCTTCAATAGGACAGTTACGAACGTTGGTTCTGCAACATCGACATATAGAGCTATGATAACTCAACCTCGTGTTAGTGGCTTACAAATAGTAGTTGAGCCGGATGTGCTTCAATTTAAAGAAAAAGGGCAAAAACTGTCTTTTAAGTTGACGGTGCAAGAAATCATAGAGGAGCAAGATGCACCAATTTTTTCGGGTGCTTTGACATGGGACGATGGAGTTCATCAGGTGAGAAGCCCCATCGTTGTGCATGTCCCATGATACTAATGATCAAAGGTAATGTATTTGCAACACCTATCATCCCACTATCTTCATTTTGGTGTGTGTCTTTGTTAATTTATTTGAATTATAAATGTACTATTTGTTGCACCTAAACCAATCTATGTATATTGTTCGTGTATGTATGTAAAGAGATCGGCTGAGCGTGTAGTCCCATCTCTGGAATATTGTCTATAATACTTGGTGCAACCACCACATATCCAAAACTACAAAACTAATTAATCTTCATTCCAGGATTCGTAAGCACGTCTTGAAATCTTTACATTGTATCAGTCCCGCTTTTTATCCCTGGCATTTGTTGTTGTCATGTACCCAAAAAATATTACTCAACCCTTCCCATGCTTGCAGTGAATTGCAACCACAACGTCTATTAACATTTCTCCTCCCGCTGTAACATGATCATCACTCGTTACGTTGTCTATTAGGGAATAAATAGGCTCAAGCCCGGTTTTTTGTTTTTTTTAAAAAGGGATACTTTGGGTTATCTTTTATGTTTCGGGATACTTTGGGTTATCTCGTATGGTCCGGGATACTTTGGGTTATCTCGTATGGTCCGGGATACTTTGGTTTATCCCGTAATTTGTTTGGTGATTTGTGTTAAGGTCACAAATCCATACAATCGTGATTTTTGTTGGTGATTTGTGCTAATGTCACAAATCCACACAATCTTATATTGTTGTTCGTGCTTCGGCCACGAGCCGGTTAGTTTTTATTTTATTATGTTAATGTTTTGTTTTTTTTTCTTTTCTAGTTGACTACTCCAGTCCGAGCTTTCGCGATTCCCCCGCTTGGACTACGAGGGAGTATTAGGGAATAAATAGGCCCAAGCCCGGTTTGTGGGCTTCGGGTCCACTAGGGTTTACTCTACCTCGTAATCTATAAATAGTGGTCAATAATAAATCATAACCTACGGGTTTTCATTGTTAAACAGAGTCTTCAATTCACATTCCATTACCACTCTCATGTGATTTATCTTACGTGCCATCCACTCTTGATCCATTGTATAAGATCAACAAAGGTTACTCATTTATCACTACTTACAGAAAAAAATGTTGTCACTTTAGCTTTTTACCCTATAACTCAGAACATATAACTTAAACAAAAAACATCCTTCCTCATCACTCAAGTTATAGGACACTCTCAAGCCCACACTTCACCCTATAAAATACAAAAAAACAATATGGCTTGGCCGATAATTTTAGCCCCATATGCCCTATAACTTGTGATCTGGTAGGGTCTCGTGCCATAGGGTTGTGTGTTGGTCCTTGTAATCTGATATAAGGATTATTAAGTTAAACTAATCAGATTTCATAGCAACAAAGTGAGTTTTAAACAAATATATATGAACAATATAAAGAACAAGTTTAAAACACACAGAAATACTTTTCAACGTATAGACTTTTATTAGAATCAAATAAAGAATCTATGACACATCTTGCTTGCGGAATAGCAATGTGGTTGAATGACAATTAGGGTGTTTTCTCCTTCGAACTTATTCTATAACTAAAGTTATGAGAAATAAGAAAACAAACTACTTATGACTAAACTGAAGTTTCAGCTTCAGTAGTACGATTCAGTTTGTTTGAGAGATAAATAAACTCTTCAATGTGTTTCACATTAATTGGAAGAGAAAACATTTACTCTGGGAATCTCTTTCCTTTTATAGGCAAAAGGGATTATGGTTTACAAGTTAACATAATACACATGTCAAGCATTAAATGGGTGGTTGAGCTACCATTTAATGTACACATGCTTTATAGTACTAGGTACAGTCCTTTAAGGAAAGTTGATGTACTTCTATACCAACTTTAGAAGTAACATTTCCCAAGGAGATTGCTTTATTCCTTTTGACACAAAGCAATCTTTTTCCCGCCTTGTAAACCTTCTAGAAGTGAAACAACACGTTTCAACTTCTATTAAGAAGATGGACAATGTTCAGCTTGGAATTATCAACCAAGCTAAACTGAAGCTCTTTCCAAGAGTCCTTCTTCAGTTTCTGTATCGCTGCATACATTGAAGTGAAGATACTTCCTAATCTTCTAAGGACCTGAAGAGCTGACGCTGAAGGAGCTTCAGCGACTCAAACTGAAAGACTTCAGCTTGAGAAACACTTAGGGGATTTTATGCTTAAATCTACTGAAAGAATGAAGGGCTCAGGAATTGAACCCAATAATCTTCCCCTATTTGAATATACAAATAGCCTAAGTGTAAGATTCAAGTAATCTTTCAATATCCAAACAAGAACTAGAGAGAGAAAGTAGAAGGAAGGTGTAGTTTCTAGAGAGAGAATGTGCTAAACATATAAAGCATAAATAATGAAATGAAAATACAACCAACCAACACCCTCTCCACAATTGGAGAGGGTATTTATACCACTATTGTGGCCGGCCATAGGCCTTACTAAGGCTTTCCATGGGCCTTGGGCCATATTAGCCTATATACTAAACGTTTGACTAACTACGGGCTTTGACTAGTTAATATTGGCAGTGACCGATACTTTTCCTTGTTCCTAACAATCTCCCCCTAAGGGAGGTCACTCCAATTTACAAAAATATAATCCTAGCATACTATGCTTTGTGAGCTCGCAGACTTCTTATCTTTACTTTTTCTTGTGAATATGGCGTAGTGAACATTGACTTTAGGATGGAGCTTTGTTCCTTTATCTTTAACTTGTATCAGAATATGTAATCTTAAGCATCTTGAGATCATCAACCAAGCATAATCTCATCGCCATCTTGTGACTTCGCCATCTTGTGAAACTTGTGACTTTGGGATCGACATGCTCATATTTTTCTTGATTTGATAACTTGAAATCTTTAATGATGCATCTTTCTCGAAGTTCTTTAACTTTAACACTTCGTCGCTTCGAGAAGGGCATACGGTATCAGAGTAGCGGAAGTCTTGAAACATGTACTTGATCTTTCATGGTATCTTTATAAATGTCGATCGAGTATGAGCATGCGGCTATGAATTGTGACTCGTCAGGGATCAGCTACATCAACCGTTGGGAGTACCTGCAGGTTTAGGTTAGTAGTAATCAACATATATGGACGAGAGTGTCTTTGTCACTTCGTCGAATACGGTTGCAATAACCACGGTTCCCCGTTGATCAGTATAAATACTGCCTGTAATCAGGTAGAATTTCGAAGAATCTCCTTGACAAGGTTTCGCAGCTGCACTAGCCGTTCTCATTACCGGAACGTCTCAAAGCACACAACACGACATGAGTGAACCAGTGAGTTACTATCCCACCGATTGAATAGAAAAATCGATTTGAGAATCAATCGATGTGTCACTTGCTAAAGTGGTTTTGCGACACATTGAGAGTGTTAATCATTTCAAAAATTCATCATCAACCGTCAATTCATAACCTGGAACAAGTTTGATTCACTAAGGAATCGCACCATCGTTTCTTTCTAGTTGTCACAAGTTTGATTCGTGTAGAATCGCACAAGTTACCTACTAAGAGCTTGTTTGATGTTGGCTCTAGAAGGATTTCTATCGTCATTGTGAATACTTATGTATCACTCTAATGTTCTGGCAAGATCACAAGGATAATGCGAAGGACTTTAATGATATTACTAGTTTTCACAGTGTGTGAGAAACCAGCTTAAATTGGATAAGTGCCCTAATGAGATTTATGGATAATCTCTTGGCTCTAGAATCAATAGTGCATTTTGGTTTAGTGATCGGAGGCTGGAGCAGACTGCCACCTTTTCAATATCAACTAACTCAGAATAAGAAAGTCAATAGAAATGCGTGTAATCTCCATGAGAAATGAAACAAGAGTCTGTTAAGAGACCTTGAGTGGCTAGGGAGGGTTGTGCATAGCGTCACTAGGTCCATGACTGTCTTTAATGTCAGACAACAACTAAGTGTTTTTGACAACATATGTATTGACCCGGTTTCTATCTAAGTGTATGGAGGGCTTCTTTCTTTACACCCTTTATCCTTACAATTCTTTTTAATTCTTCAACCCTTTCAGTGCTTACCGAGACTTCATAACTATTACCTTGTTGGGTTTATTCCAGTAATAGCTCCATCTCAGTCTGCAATTTTCCCTTATTCTCACTTTTACTCCTTTTATCATACCTAAGGAATTCTACACTAACTAATGGATATCCCTAGGTAGATCCCTCCGGTTCTGGCTGGATCATGGGATTTGAATACCTATGCCTAACCGCCTTATAACTCCATAAATTTAAGTACATGGTCGGTCTTTTGGGTATTCCATCACATTCCTTCCAAAATCACTGAAAAGTTCAATTAAAGTTTTTGATATAAATATCAAAAAGATGAGAGTTTTTCGATTAATCACTAAAGCTCCCCTTAAATGTCCCATCGTGAACGTAGTACATGCTAAGTGTTGGAATGCATAAAGGCCATTTTATTTGATCATATTTCAATACAAATTAGATTCAGTTTAATAACATTTTCTCCTCTTATCCAAAATGTTAATTCCTTAATATTTTGGATATCAATTGATTAAACTTTCGGGGAAAAAATGTTACACAATACTTAGTAGGAACATTTTAATGCTCCCCCTCAAAATTTGAGAGTATATAAGATAGTGTTGAGTACAATAATTTGAAATTTTTGAATTTACTAAGAAATTTTTAAAAATTTGTACTCGAGCACTTCTTATTTTTACCTTAAGTCTACACTACATATATACATATTCACAAATTAATATTATTGACGAGGTTTGACCTGAGTGATGAGAACATCATATGATAGAATCATATGGTTCTTTGAAGTAGCCGTAGGTCTCCTCTGTAAGGTCTTTCACCAACAAAATTTTCCAAACTTTGCATCAACCTTTTATCTCTGAGCTTCTTGTCAATGGCATTAATCATCACCTGAGCTCTCTGTTTGTCTTGTTATTTTCTCTTTGGCAAGTAGTCCATCTGAATCCCAGTAGCAATATCATTGAGAGTGGTACAAACATGGTTTAGTGTGCTGTCACTGAACTTGTGAAGTTCATCAGTGCGCATCAAATGATTTCTGTTCATGTCATCTTGATAAATAATGCCTTGGATATCATAGTAAGCAGTGTAGGGAGTCATCTTTTGGAGATCTGAACGGTATGTGTCTGGTTTTGAGAGGTTTATCTTCTTCTGGTAGCTTTCAACTGCCAGTTGTAGATCCTCCACACGTTCTTGAATGACAATTTGTCTCGTGTACATTCTCAAAGCCACATTAAGCCCAAATCGTTCATCCAAATTGAGGTTGGTCAGCTTTCCTTGAACAAGAAGAAGTAACATATCTTCAATGTCTTGGCGACGAAGTCTTTTGAAGTCGCCTTCTCGAAACTTGTACAGCTGATCATCCTATCTTCGAACAGTGATCTTTTCCAAATGTTTGTAGCCAAAGAACTCCATGATCTTGAGACTGGTGATGGCAATGATCCTATGTCTTGAGCAGACATCGTGAGACGTTTCAATGTTGGTAACATATCCATAGAATCTCTGACGTTTTGGTCCCCAATGATATGTTCCCCAGTAGGCATGCTTGTCGTAAACAACTTGTACTGGACTCTATATACTTCTAGGAACTTTGTCTTCAATCCATTGAACATGACCATAATCAGCAGCCTTCGTCTTGGTAATTGATGCTGTATATTTTTTGCTTGAGCTTCCTCCTTTTAGATATTCGAGATCATTATTGATGAAGTAATCAAAAGGGATAACTTGACGTCCTGTAGCATTCTGAATTAAAGGAAGGGGCTTGCTGAGATCATGGGGATACGGTCTTCCTTCAGGATTATGCCAATCTAACTGATCATTGGTAGCTTTGAATACGTCTTCCAAGTGGTATTCTAATTCCACTACACTCTTGCACGTGCCTTTCATGAGTTCATAAGTTGGACCGGTCAACACATCTTGAGTTAGATTTTTAATCTTGAGCCGGTTCATGACAAAGGCAGAGAAATCGATGGGAGTAGCCAAAAACTCATTGAAAGAAGATTGTGTGCCTGAAGCTTGAGCCAACTGAGTCATCCATGATTGAGGAGGTCGGTCATCAACAGTCTTTGTCTTGTACCATTCACTATCAGGAGTTTGAGAGTCTGATGGATTCCACAGTCATTCATCAACATCTGTTCTCACTCTTTCAGGTGATTCATCATCATTACCTGTATTGAACTCCTGGTGAAATGGTTCTTCCAAATTATCACCCCTTGGACCATGCTCGTCTTCTTGAGCAGATTTTCCTGATGATGGTGGTTGTGATCTGGACGCACCTCTGGAAGAACTTGTAGACTTGGACTCCTTCTGAGTAGCTTCTTTTGATGACTCTTCTTAGCCTGATCTTCTTCGCTTCGTCCCTCGGTTTTATCCAGCAGAGGGTTCTTCATCTTTATCTTGATCATCACGTCCTCTCTTTAGGGGTACAACATCGCCGTATGAGCCAAAGATATCTTTATCCGAGTTATACGATTCAATCAATGCATTGTACAGATTTTTCTGAACTTCTGATCTGTGCATTGATTTATTTTCTTTAATCTTGTCGATGAGGATCTTTTTTAACTCGAATTCAGAGAGAGAGGCTACAGCAGCGTAAGATGTCTGAGGTTGATTGGATGATCGGGTCACCAGTTCAGCTCCTAGAGTATCTGTGCATTACTTTCTCAACTTTTGGTAATATCTTAGATACTTGAGCTTTAACCTGATCTTTGATGATGGCATTGATGTTTGAGTTAATCTGTTTAAGAAATTCATCATTCTCGTCTTGAGCTTCTTTTCTGAGTCTGTTTGATTGTATTTGAACAGCTACTTTGACAACTTTATTCATCCGGTTGTCAAGGTACTTATCAATGATACCAGGAATTACGGAAAGTGCTTTAGCAAATTAGTTTGTTTGTTTGAATTCTGAGAAGTCGCACTCTAATGAGGAAACCCTTCGTTCAAAATCGAATAGAGATGCAAAGTTAGGGATTTCAGGCACCGATGTTGTAGGAATAGGTGTTGTTGTTGTGGAATCATGTGTTTGTTGTAGAGGTTGAATGATTGGAAGGGAAGGTTGAGGAATTGTAGTGTCAAAAGGCATCTCAGTAGTGATGGAAGCTGATACATTGACAAGATTATCAGATTGAACATTTAGATTTAAGATAGAGTCGATACCTGTATCTGGAGTGGGATTAATGAATTTAGCCACCAGATCTGATGAAACATAAGAGCTTTGTTGTTACACTGCTGAAGGTTTAGTAGTTAAAGTCACGCGAACCTCTTCTATCTGTTGAGCATCTATCATTTCAGCATCTCGTCTATCCAGGTTAATATTTAAGTCTCTGTACAGTTCCTCATCTTCTTTTTCTTCTTGTGCTCATCCCATACCTTGATCATCATCCTCTTGATTATCTTCTTCATCTGGAATTTCATCATCATCATTTTCTCTTTCTTCATCATTTCCTTCTTCCTGATCATCTGCATTGTACGTAGACAAGTTTGGGTGAACAAAATCATCCCCGTCATCATCGGATTCAGTTTCCTTACTGTCATTCTCTTGATCATCATCTTCATCATCATTGTCATTTTCACTGTCATTTTCTTCATTGTTATTGTCACTATCATGCTCATCTTTTCTTATCATCATCATCCTTCCTTGACTGAATGTCTTATAAAAAAAAAATTCTTCTTCACTCTTCATTTTGTATTCGGGTACATCGGAACCTCTGGTTTGTCACCAGCTCCTTCACTTGCCACCAGATACGTTTTGTTGTTGCTCATCAGGAACCTTTGACTGAATGTCAACTTCATCACCTGAGCCACTTGCGTGAGAGCTGTGGAATTCTTTCTTGCTTCTCTTGGTTGCCAACTTTAATTGGTCGGCTTCAGATAAAGCAGCCTCAGATAGCACCGTTAAACCTTTAGACTTTGCTGCAGATTGCTTATCTGAAGTCTTGATTCTTTTTCCTTTAGGAGCTTGGGTAGACTTAGTCTTAGGAGATGATTCAGAATCAGCTTTCTTCTTTGTGGATTTTGGTCTTGGAGTCTTTTCACCAGTAGCATAAGCATGGTAGGTCTTGTAGGCTTCAGACTCCAACATGGCTTGGTTGGTCAAGTGTTGAGGGAGAATTGCACCGTATACTTGTGTGTCATGATGCTTAGAAATGACTCTAACTGTGGTGAACATGAAGTCATCCCTGGCATGGTGCCAAAACATCTTATTTCTCCTCGGTATTGCTTGATCCTTTGCCATGAAGTAGTCGACAATGACTTTGGTGAATCGAGGATAGTACATGTCATTGTTCTTCTTTGAATTCTTGTTTTCTACCTGAAACACCAAGTCTTCCCACAGTAAGTAGGCATAGTCAACCTTTTTGTTATGATACATGCCCCAAAGAATTTGAGCACGTGACAGGCGAAGATTTTCCAGAGCAGTAGTTTTTTTGCTTAGACATTTGTTGATTATGGCAGCAAGTGATCTCCATGGTTGATGCATGTGATTGACGTTGACATCGGATAAAAACTTGATCTCTCTAGTATGTCCAAGGTCTCTTATGAAAGATAGAATCGCCTCTTCAAGTGGGAGTTCTTCAAATCTCTGACCAGGGACTATAGGGCAAATCTTGAGTATATCTCTGAAGGTGTCAACGTTAATAGTATGACTTTTGCCATTTAACTTGAAGCGAAGTGAAGAATGATATCTGGAGACAGTGACCCAAAACTCTTGCATGTATATTTCTGGTACATCAGCAGAGATTACAAATGCATTGTAGAATGAAGTGAGTTTCAGAGCATCGAATGCCACTTGTAGAGTAGGTTCCTTGGATTTGGGATCTGAGCTAAGTCGGAGATTGCTTTTCCCAATCTTAAGACGGTTAGCAGGAGCGACTAGTTCATCATCTAGTGCCTTTTGCCGTGCTATTGTGTTATCCATGATTCTGCTAAAGAGATCAATACAGAGTATGTATAATCAAGTTTATGCAATATACTATAAAGACCTTTTGAGAGAGCACGTAAAGTGGATTCATGATGTGGGCGTTTCTTAAGAATTAGGAACTTTAAGACTTTTTGCACTTATTAAGATCTATACATTAAAAAATGACAACTTAAGCTAACTTAACTAGTTTTAGACTGTAT
The DNA here is from genome assembly GCA_026074375.1 of Tanacetum coccineum. NCBI lineage: Eukaryota > Viridiplantae > Streptophyta > Magnoliopsida > Asterales > Asteraceae > Tanacetum > Tanacetum coccineum. The sequence goes on from BQNB010046813.1 coordinate 15,544, forward strand.
TAATTTATACCAAGTCTTATTAAAACTCTCTAATTACAGGTTTTCTATATGCTTTTATATTGGAAATTTGATCTTAAGTGTGTTTGGTCTGGAGAGATAAACTGATATCTAAGGAAGAAAACTAGTTGTTCGGTTCCCAAAGGATATACAGTTGTTTGGTTCCTTAAGACAACGGGTTGTTCGGTTCCTAAAGAAACTAAGTTGTTCGGTTCCTTAAGGCCACGAGTTGTTCGGTTCCTAAAGAGACAAAGTTGTTCGGTTCCTTAAGGCCATTTGGGGTAAGCATTATCTGGATCAGCAACGTATCTTCTCACGCTTGAATAGTTCTTCTCACACCGCTTCCCTATGGAAAGTCAAATAATGCATACAAAAGTTCTCAAGATATCACTTCCCATATGTGTCTGAAGAAATGCACCCAAAAGTAGGGGTGGAAATTCGGGTCGGGTTCGGGTTGGCGGGTTCGGTTTAACAGGTTGGCGGGTCAGAATACTTCAACCCGAACCTGACCCATTTAAATAATACCCTAACATGTTTAAACATAGCCCGAACCTGACCCATTTAACCCGTATATATATTTGGGTTGGCAGGTTAAATAGGTTACACGGGTTGAATAGGTTAAATGGGTTTTGGGTTAACCCATTTAACCATTTTTATATACAAAAGTTGACACATTACACGGGTTAAACAAGTTAAATAGGTATGTGGGTTGACCTGTTTAACTCATTTAACTCGTATAATAAAATATTAATAAATTTTAATTTAAGGAAAAAATCTTAAACGGGTTGGCGGGTCGACCCGATTAATTTATTCCCAACCCGAACCTAACCTGTTTAATAAACGGGTTAGATGGGTTGACCCAAAACCGACCCGAATCTATTTAGACTCAACCCAAACCTGTTAATTTTCATGTCGGTTTCAGGTCGGGTTTCGTGTCGGGTCAGAAATTGCCACCCCTAGGGTGGAGGATCCAATGATATGGTGGAGGGTTTTTCCTCATCGCGTTAATTTTACGTCAAACAAAAAACACTTTTATCTTTCCTTTCTCTTTGCTCTCAATCATTTCATCACATTCGCTCTTTTCTTTTATTTATTTCAACTTTTATCATTTAAAAACCCTCAAAACACACATATCCACAAATAACCAATAATTATTAATCTCTTTTATTTGGACATCTCTCTCACTTCTTTTTCTTTCGAGACTTGAGTGTCTTCCCTTTTCCCGCAAAGTGAGGTTGGGCATTAAGCCTCTTCCCGCTGACATGGCCAGTTTCCCGCATGTTTTCGGCATGCACACTATGCACACTTGCTCAAAATATAGTAGTAGATTCAACATTCAAAATCATACTTGTGTCATATAAATACATGGAGAATTTGAAGTTTTGGTATCTGCTCAGTTTGTGTAAACATGTATAGATGGACAAAAATAGTGTGTATAATTTGGATGGTCTGAGATTCTGCAGCTAGTGTTTGGATAAAGAAATGTGGGTTGCTAAGGCCCAATCACTATAAAGTTGTAACTATTTAAAAAGGTCAACTGGTCAATAATTTTTTCTTTCAATTTGGTAGAAGCTTTCAGCAGGTCCAAATTTTACATGTATGCCTTTTACAAATAACGTTGACCATCATTTCCCAATTTCTTTTCCTTTCTATGCTTTTACAAACTTTGAATCAGTCATAATCTATGATTAGATACGTCAAATGCAGAAGATGTATTAAATTGATTCCCTCGTTAATGAGAACATTTTAGAGACACAAATTCGCAAACCAAATTAAGAATACTGAAGAAAAATACAAGCAACCCTTAACGACATCATAACTACCATGTGGATGTCTTTTAATGCAACTTGTGTTGTTTGATTTTTTTATCCACAACATGCAAATTTCTGAGCACCTTGTGAACCTCCTGCCCCCTGGTCTGGTTGGTTAATCTTAATCGTGTGAGGTTGCATTTTAAACAAACGTCAAAATTTACATATCCCTCTTAAGTCCAAATGTCTATCAAGTTTCCATACGGATATCATCTTCGAGTGATTAACATTATTGTTAAAAAAAGATATGTGTTCATACCTCAGCCTTAGAGTCAGTTTCAGATAGTCTTTGTTTTATATCCCTGCCTATTGAGAAGAAGACATCCTGCACATTCATATTTGTTTTTGCACTCTGTTCAAATGTTAACGTGGGTAGCAATTAGAAGCATAGATATATAATGTACATATAGTGGTACAAGTTTTGCTTACAGTTTCGAAGAATTTGTTTCTACTCATCCAGCAAGTGCATGACCCTTGGCTGTTAGGAACGGCCTGCACATTGTGAATTGCTAGTCTGCATATTTGTAACAAATGAGCAAATTTAAAACTTTAAAGAGAGCAGACCCTTTTGCTTTCGTCCATGTCAGCCTTGTTCCCAACAAGTATCTTGTTTACGTTATCAGATGCGTGTTGTTCTATGTTACGGATCCAATTCCTGATATCTGAACATATATATCATAGTAGCAAGATCAGTTAAAGGTAAATATAGTTAAGAACTACGATATAATTATTTCTTAACGATAGTGGAGGAAAATAATTATGAATAAATCAACAACAGTAAGATAAGGATATAGAAATATTTACATGTTGGTATGGATGAGTCATTCAGGTTACATAATACACAATGGCAGTTAATACACCATGGCTCCACGATAATATGATGCATATTACCTCATAAATAGTATTTATACGATCATGATGATTACAGAAGAAAAAAATATATCTAGGTTCTAGTTGGACTTGGCACAAACAAATCATGAGTTCAAGTAAATCCATTACGAGTGAAATTTGCACAGTTTTATTTGTTTTATTCCTCAACCAGGTTCTGTACTCGGTAATCAACACATTCTAGAGATTGTACAGTACATACGATGTCTAAAACATAGTCATGAGTTCATCTCTACGTCTTAAAAAAGAGTAGAGTATGATGTTCGACTGGCTCATCTATATAGTATATATCCAGCCTATTAATCCTCATATTTTCATATTGCAAGGCTTATTTGTTACAGGTAAAAGTGTAAAACCACAATATAAAGTGTATAATATCATGGAAAGCAAAAATTTCAGATCTTAAAAACATACCAGTTGTGATTGTCCTGAATCGCTCCTGACCAGCAGTGTCCCAGATTTGCAGTTTGATGCGTTTTCCATCAAGCTCAATGGTCCTTATCTTAAAATCAATACTACATAACAGAAGAGCAAGTGTTAATTATTTGTAATCCCTCTTTGACAGCTTAGAATTCTATTCTGCAAGCATGAAAACCAATTAAGAATGTGAATATACGAACCCTATGGTTGTGATGAAGCTGGTGGTGAAGGAACCATCTGAGAATCGCAAAAGGAGACAACTCTTACCAACACCTGCAGTAATAATGAAAATATAATCATAAAATATTCTGTGATAAATAATACATTTAAGTTTAGTTGAATAGGTCTTCCGTACAAAAAAACAAAACTTAGAATTTGATCATGGCAACCTAAATGGTAAAAAAGAACGTGTGACAACATACTTCAGATTTGTTCATGCAACCTAAAAAGGTAACAACAAGAATAGTGTGCCACATCCTCTATATCAGCCTATGGAAAAAATCCCTTTAGCAAAAAAAAAATATGCAAAGATGTCCGGGGAGTAGCTTTCCTTTGACCAATTTCACTTGAAACCACTGGCATCTATTATATAAAAATATTCCATGACCACCATCCAAATTCTGAACCGACCATTGCTTCAATGCAACCTCGGCATAATGAATATCTAACTGATAAAATAATACATTTAGAGTCTAAAAATGACTTCAGCCACAAAAATATAAGAAATTGGTCGTGAAGTTATAATAAAATATCAGCAAAGCAATGATACTGTAGCAGAATAATGCAACCTAAAGGGGTAAATAAAAGAACATGTTAACCGATCCTCAATACCAGCCGAAGGAATGAGAATCGATTCCTTCCATTACAAAGGACAATACAGTATACACTTCCATTTTTATATTATCGGCTGCAAGTGTTCAATGTGCTTAGAAACCTTAAATAATTTTATTAGAAGCTTTTACATTAAGATGAGCTTGTAATTAACATTTTGATAAATAATCTTATGTATCCATAACTTTGTGCAACTGATATCATGAACCATGAATACTAAATTGTTCTTACGAGCCAATCTTTCCGGCACTTTACCACCCATTCTCCAATCATTTGTTTTGCAGAAGCGTAACAAACCCGCATATCTAGCTAAAGCCATGACATCTTGTTTAAAAGGCATGAACTCGGTTCAAGTTTAATGGTATGCTATTACGTTGTCTCCATTTATATAAAACAAACTACAGGAGATATATGTCATGGACTAGATCCCCGTCCTAATTTATTCTCTCAAAAAGTGATCATTTTTAACTGTAAGCAGATATACAAGATGTCATCTAAGTTCAGTCCTTACTGACATTACTTGAAACCACATTCTGATTTATAAAAACACATTCCTTGGTCACCATCCAAATTCATAACCTGCAGTTGCTGATTGCGACCTTCACATAACGGAAAACCAAATGATCTTACCACAAGGGAGCTGATCCTTAGCGCACGCATATATTGATGAAGAGAACGAGTGAAAAACTAACTACCGAAACTCTTACTGCAACTTCAAAAGCATGCCTTTATGGAAAGAAAAAGAAAAAAAATATCTTAGTTACACCTAATGACATGAATTACTTCTGTAATATCGAGCTTCGCAAACATACTTACATGAGACCAACCTTTTGGTATATAAACTTGACTAGGCTGGTGTCATGTCTTACCATCCACTTCCTTTTGTTTACTTCTAACAGCAAAGACACACTCTACCCTACCCTACCCTACCGGCAAACTCTAGAGCTTCTATTATTCGGCTTCTAATACACACCTATTGTCCACATTGAGACTTGATCCCACAGCCTATTGGTTTACTACCCACCAACCACAAACATGTTAGCGCGCTCGCACCACGCACACAAACACAAAGAAAAAAAATGGTTGGCAATCAAATTAGTAAAAGTCATTACTTTTACAATTTATCGCAAAACGAGTATATGAAATTTCCATAATCCCTAAATCACATAAATAATTAGAGAAAATATAAAATTAAAATAACAATCAAACAAGATCTCACTAATTTCAACACATAAATCGAGATTGAAATAATTAAAAAAACATACCACTATCACCGATCAAAAGAAGCTTAATGAGATAATCATAATCCGCACGGGCCCTAGCTGGTGGAGCAGCCATATCTATATAGTGTATAAAAAGAATTGGGAGAAATTAAATTTTGTAAAAGAATGAAATTTGTAGAATATATATAAAGAGACAAATATTTGTATGTATAGATGTAAATTAAAATTTTACCAGATGGTGAGATCAGAAAAGAACAGAAGAGATCTGAAGAGGTCTGTGAAAAATAATAAGAGAAGAGAAAATGGGAATTCGGGTATGATACGTCACCACGCAGCAGTGGTCGGCCGTTGAGTCTGCTTTTCTTTTTCTTATTTTTTATTTCTATTTATTTATTTCAGTTATCATCAAATTAAGAAAAACAAAACCTTTAAAATGCTAAGGCACAAGCAGGGTTCTAAATAGCGGCGCCATAGCGCGCTATAGCGGGGCTATAGCGCGAGGCGTGACCTCCAAGTTCGAAACAGCCAAAGTGCGTCATCTGAGGCGTGGCTGGCAAAAAGGCGACATATAGTCGCGCTATGAGCGTGAGTTTTTTTTAAGCGTTTAAAAAATTTCATGATTTTGACTTATTACAATTATTTATGCTTTGGGTTTGTATGGGATTCGTCTTAGAAACCCCGTTACTCAATTGTTAATCCGAGTAGTCTAACTAATATTGACCACTTATAAATATTTTTTTTGCCCGCCTTGATCTCGCCTTAAAAACTGCTATGAACGCAACGCCTCATTTCTATTTATTTATTTCAGTTATCATCAAATTAAGAAAAACAAAACCTTTAAAATGCTAAGGCATAAGTCACTAAGTATAACATATATTAAGGGGGTGTTTGTTTCGGCTTATAAAAACATAAGCCCATTTTAGCTTATATTTTATAAGCCTTAATTTTCTAACTTATTTTGAGACTTGAGGGCTTATATAAGTTTATTATATCATGAATTTCACACACATATGTGTTAAAACAAATATGGGTAGTGAGAAAAATATGATAGAACGTGATTAGTACAAGTTACATGTCACATGTGCATGTAGGTGGATCTAGCATTGCTTTATATTAAAAATGCATCCATTTACATTAGTTGTGTTTTTAGTCTTTTAAATTTATCATAATATATTTTATAACTCAAAATTAGATGCATATACATATATTAGATTATTTTCATCAATTTAGACAAATCCTATGTATTTTTTGTCGTTTACGTGTCAAATGTGTTGTTAGTACTATTTTGTATCATTTTCACTTCACAATCACATTCGAATCTAAATGGGATGCATCTAAATGAATATAGATGAAATTTATTGCAATTGTGGGAATCTACCTATCAAGTCACTGATTCTTTCTGACTTACTTTTATGTGGTTATGCTTAATGACTATTAAATGGGCGGTTTTCAACATTAATGTTATGAACGCCTTGACCTATTATATGAGGGGTTTAACATTAAGTTAATGACTATGATTATAGTCATGTAACCATTATGTATTCATGGAGGAGGTTATGAGATTAATTGACCGAATAATGCTCATAACTTCTTTTAACCATGAGTTACAAACTCTTTTGTTTAAGAGTTTTAATCTCTATAAATTGAGATGAAAACTTGCATGGAATACACATAGAAACATAAACACTTAGAGGCGAAAGGGTTCTAGAATTGTGTTGATGAGGTGTCATTTTATACACTTTTTCGAGACCCTCTAAATCGTGCAAATATGCCAAATAATGTACTTTAATCGTGCCTTTTTGTGTTTCGTTTTCAGGCACTTGGCTGGCTTTTGGAGGTTATAAATGGACTTATGAGCTCATTTAGAGAAGAAACGGACAAGACTACGACTCTACACCAAATCTCTTGAAGAATACGCGTATAGTGCGTGGAAACGGCGTCGCATCTTATTGTGATGGCGTCATGGCTTACAAAGGACGGCGTCAAAATTCTTGCGATGGCGTCAGGATCCAACCGACTTAAGGAAGCCCTAAAAGATTCGGCAGGGCAACGACGTCAGGATTATAACGCGACGCCGTCGAGCCTGTTTTCCTATATATACAAACTCGTTTTTAGGGTTTTAAGTGTGTAACTTTTGGGAACTGAACCCTACTTTTAGAAGACGATTATAGCTACTATTTAGGCCATTTTTAGGGAGATAAAACCCTCTTATATCAGCCTTAATTACATGTTTTAATCAAGTGTTATCTCCTATCTTTATTCATTCATTCAATATGTCTATGTATTGTGTGATTGATTCTTGTTCTTCACTTCCTTTTAATATGCTAGGCTAGATCCTTTAGTATTTACTTATGATTGTGTGAAACTTAGTTTGTAGATCCTTCTAATGTTGCTTCTTGTGATGGATGTGCGCGTTAGGCTTTAGAAAACTAGCCATCAGATATTAAATTGGCATAGACGTCTAGGGAACGCAGTGCGTAGAAATGATAAACCCTCGGTATACTGTCTTCATAAGACCTTGCCCCTAATATGGTTGATCCTTCTTAAGTGTTTTAATGCATGTAATGTACTCTCAGGGGCCTTGTAATAGTCTTCATACTACCTTACTTGTGCGTTGCCTTATGGGTAATTTTTACTAGACGCGTTTTTCGTTGTAATTCGCTCATGAATAAGGAAATACTTACACAGATCATCACAAGTGTTACAAAGCAACAGGATTAGGAAAAGCAAACTAAGAAGTAGTGCATGATTAAGTAAATACATTCGTTTATCATATAGTTATCACCAAAGTAGTTTAGATTTATTATTAGTTTAATTAGCTAAAATGATGCGGTCGTCGTAGGACTTCAACAAGAAGTTTTACAACTCCCTAGGCAGAGTACCTAACCGTTGTAGTAGTAGTATAGGCAAGACTCGGAGGTTGTTATCGTTCTCTAGGGGAATAGGTTGGAAAGGCTTGATCACGGTCCAACAGAATTCTAAGGGTGGAGAGAAGATTATTTTTGTGTTTTTATATTTATAAGAAAGCAAGTAAATCTATGGTTTGAGAGGTTGGTTTGTTTAACTATTAACTAAACTAATATCTAATCTGATGGTGATAACTTTATGATAATTAAATGTATTTACTTAATCATGCATTACTTATCAGATTGCTTCTCCTAATCATGTTACCTTGTCACACTTATGATGATTTGTGTAAGTATTTCCTAAGTCATGAACGGATTACACGAACCCGTCGTCTATTTAATATTATGTTAAGGCAACTCACAAGTAAGGTAGTATGAAGACTATTACAAGGCCCCTAAGAGTATATTAAATGCGTGTGAAACATCTTAAGAAGGATCAACCATATAAGGGGGTAAGGTAGTGTAACCTTTGCCCTTTTTGTGTTCTGAATATTTCATTAATAGTCCTTTGACTATTTGACTTTTGTCAGTTTATTTAGATTTTGTACCGTGTTGACGGTGATGATTTTATGAGATATGTGATGAATTGTGGTTTATTGTGTTTAATAATCCCTTTTGGAAGGTATTATTGTGATATGTGTATTCCGGGTGGTTTGACCCGTGAATTTTGAGAAATGCCCAAAAACAAGTCAGCACGTCCGTTAATGTCCAAATTAAGTTTTTGAAGGGTGTAAAGTGAAAATATATCGTGTGAATATTCTAGGTTAATGGAAAAGTATTTTTAAAGTGAATAAAAATGCTAATTAACTTTGGGGTAAATTTTACGGTTGAGTTTTACGAGTATTTAAGTGATTTCGACACAAAAAGAAAGACCCGGGACTCCTTTGGATCCCATATCCGGTCAAATGGTCAAGAGGGGGCAAGGAGGCTTATTTTTAGCCTTGTTGTCTAGAGATGCTTTGTACAAGTATGTTCTTTTTCCACTAGTTTTCTCATAATTCCATTTTCATTTCAAAAAAAATAAAAACACACACTTAAGTGTGTGTGTGTGTGTGTTCGTCCGACTTCACCAACAAGAAAACACCATAAATTTTTGAAGTTTGATCAAGAAAACATGAAGACATAAATATTTGGGGTTGATTCTAGTGTTTGGTTATTCATTTAAACAACGTTTGGGTTGTCCGGTTCGTGTCAAAATCTACAAATTTGAAGATTTTCTTGTAAGTTTTCAAATTAAAATTTTGTTTGTCCTTTTGAGTTTATTTTGATGCATTGATGTTGTGGTCATGATGGTTGAATAATATATGATTCTAGAATGCTTATTTTTTATAGTAGCTTGTATGGCTTATTCGGACTTATTTTTAAGCTATTTCTTGGCTTATTTTGGGCTATAAGCCACGAACCACTTCCCAAAATCACTTTGATTATTTTTGTGTTATGACGTATGTTGTGGACTATTTTTGAGGCTTATGGTAGTCACCAAATGCGATACGTAGCTTTATAGCTTATTTTCGAGCTTAATATACGTACTTTGGAGTTTTTGGACTCACGGCCCAATAAGTCTATTTGAGTCGCGGCTTAATGGGAGGGCTTATTGTGGTCCAGATTATTTCCACATATAAGTATATACTTATATATGTAAATGAACTTTGGTTTTGGACTTGGATCGTATTTTGGAATTATAAATGTCCTAATGGACCCTTGTTGGGCCTTAAGGCCCAATAAGCGATATTTAGTAGTTATGAGAATTTTGACGGACTTTTGAAAGTGGAAATGTATTTACAAAGTGATATTGAATGATGTTTTGGAGGAAAAGTGTTGGTAAGTGTTAAAGATTGAGATTTTGGAATTTTGTCGAAAAGTGTCGAATTTGCGAATAATTATGGAAAATAAGGTTTAAAACCTTAGAAAACGTTGTATAAACGTACGGGTCATGTCGAAATTTCGTAAAAAGCTTATAATTAGAAATTTTCTTAAAAACATGATTTTTAATTTTAAATAATAAAATAATATTTAATTATTTTATTTATTTAATAAATTCACTAAAAGACAAAAAAAATATAATTTTTCTCAAAACTTCTCAAATGTGTTTATTATGAGTAAACG
>BQNB010046813.1:27015-43493 GCA_026074375.1 Tanacetum coccineum
AATGCCGACTAAGATTGAGCTAACACTGGAACAATCACAACAAGGTGTTAGTAATGACGTCTTGGTAAGCATTAAAGGGGTTGAACAATGAAAAAGAAATGTATGGATAAAGGGTGAAAAGAAAGAAGCCCTCCTTACACCTTAGGCAGAAACCGGGTCAATACATAATCTATCAAAATCACACAGATGATTATTGATATTGAAGACAACATCATGGACCTAGTGATGCAATGCACAACCATTCCCAGCCATTCAGGTTTCTCTCAAAAGAAACTTGTCTTATTTGTCACGGAGATACACACATTATCTATTGACATCTCACTCCGAGATTGTTGATATTGAATAGGTGGCAGTCTGCTCCAGCCTCCGATTACTAAAACCAAAAATGCACAAATCGAGTCTAGAGCCAGAAGAGATCAAAGTATAAATCTCATTAGGACACAATGTCAAAATACACTTGTTGAACACCATAAAGTTCACAAGTTGTAACAAAGAGTCCTACGCATTATCCTTGAGATCTTGCCAGAACATCCGAGTGATACTTAAGTATTCACAGTGAAGATGGAAATCCTGCTTGAGCCAACATCAAACAAGCTCTTGGTAGGTGACTTGCAAGATTCTATATGAATCAAGCTTGTGATAACTGGATATCAATTTTGGTCCAGTAAATGAATTGACGACTTAATCAGAAAGATAGTAACTATCTGATTCACTCTTACCGTGTTGTCTGCTTTGAGACGTTCCGGTAATGAGAACTAGCAAGCATGGTGAATCTAATACATCTGTGTTAGAAGATCCTACGCTTTGAGCTGGAAACCCTGTCAAGGAGATTCTTTGAATCTACCTGATCACAGGTATAGTATTTATACTATAAAACGGGAAACCGGAGGTTAATGCAACCGAAGTCAAGATGAATGACAAAGCCATATTCATCTTTTATTGCTAACTGTCTTATTTCAGGTTTAGACGACGGTGTTGCAGCCTCATTCCAGCGAAGTCGGATTCATAAACCACATGCTCATACTCAAGCTTTCAAAGTCAATCGTTCAACATCAAGATAGTTGATTCTAATCTTCCCCACTATCAAAGAGCCTCAAAGTCAAATAAAGAATCATCAATTGGGGAGATTGTTAGACTTATAATCACATATGTCAAACAAGAATGTAACAAGTATGAGCATGTTGGTCAAGAGCACAAGTTGATCAAGGAAGTCCAAATCAAGATGATTCAAGTTTTATTTTCCCCAAGAATGATGCATGATAACGATCTTCAAGAAAATTCCAAAGTCACAAGATAAAGGACTCAAAATCAAGATCACAAAGCAATGGATAGAACAAAGCCCTTACAAATAATACAAGACCATGAACAATGCAAGAGCATAACTTAAACGTCATGTCTTCAATGTCATCAGGTGATCAGAGAAGTTTAGAAAAGAAAGAGACCTCAACATTGGGGGAAGATTGTTAAGCACTTAATTATATTAAGTCAAACAAGAATTATCGGTCTATAGAAAGTCAAAATAGGTCTTTGTCTTGTTATAGGCTATTCGGGTTCAATTAGCTTGGATTGTAATCAATATTGTCGTGTTCGGGCTTAAGTGCCCAATTTAAACCAAGCACGGCACGGTTTAGAAAGCACAAGTGCCTAGCTACAAAGTATGGTTTAATAAATACCCTTCACCACACTGGTGAAGGATGTTTGGTTACTTTTCTCCATCACTTGGTAACTTCCATTTTTCTCTAAATCTAACTTTCTTTCTTATTTCTCTTCTCTACTGTTCTCTCATCTAAGATTTCTTCTCAATTTCTAGCAATCTTGGTATAGATTAATGGTTGGACAACGACAAAAAGTGTCGGTCACTTTTCCAATTTGTAACAGTCTTAGCTCCTAGTTTAGTGTAATGATTAATTAGTAATCTAGTCCGGCCCAAGCCCATGGAAGCCCATCATAGCCCATGGTCCGGACCTCCATGTATTATAATAAATCCCTCCTCTAGCATTGGATTGGTTTGGTTGTTGGTTGTTGCCATTTTTCAATTCCATCTTTATACAGATCATGAAACCATTTTCCATCCATATCAATTTCTAACATCACAACCCTCATTTCACTATTGTTGCTTGGTTTTGATCATAAGAAATACTTTAAATCCATCCTACAATTGGTATCAGAGCCAGTGGAGTGTTGCGTTTGAGTTTTTGTGTTTGATTTGTGTTCGAAAAACTTTACAAAGAGCAAATAGTGATTCAATTTTTTGGCTTAAAAACTTAAAGTTTTCATTTTTATTGTTCCTATAGGGTTAGTAACACTAGTTGTACAAGAATTTTTTGCTAAAAACCATTAAAAATCGTGTGTTTTTGTGTTTTGAAAATTTGAGTTACGTAACTGTTGGAACCGAACGAGGAGAATCGAACAAGATACTGAGTGTTGGAACCGAACGAGAAGAATCGAAGTAGATAACTGTTAGTTCGAAACAGACAAGCAGCCGTTACTTGGGAACCGAACGAGCTATTCTCTTTGGGAACCGAACTAGCTATTTCTATTTGGGAACCGAACGAGCTAATCTTTGTCGGCCGAACTAGTTTGAACCGAACAAGAGGAACCGAACTAGTGACAACAAGTAGGACCGAACGAGTAGGACCGAACTAGCTAATTTTTGTCAACCGAACTAGTGAAACCAAATTAAGTTTAAACTTAACAACTCATTTCTAAATTATACGGTTCTTTCTTGACTTGTAAAAATATCGCCGTGAAACAAACACTTGTATTTCCCCGGTTTTGTCTAAGATGAAAACCCAGTATAGTTTCATTTCAAGACTCACAATCCAAAACAAACATAATTTCTTTCCTACCCTACCGATCATCAATTTGTAATCTTTTTGATACCACAATGATACTCTTCGATAAGTCACTTCTTCTGGAGAGACAACAAACCACCAGATGCTGAAAAAACACTTGTATGATTCATGGAAAAGCAGCATGGAACTTATACGATGAATAGTACCACATGGAAGAATGAATCTTGCATCTGATGAAAAAGAACCACTTGGTTTGGCCTTCAATCATAAGGATGGATACCAAGGCTTAAGGAATATGTTGAATTGACTCCACGAAGCCATTCAAGCATATTGCGACATCAAAGCATAAACATCGCTTCTCCAAGTGCCTACCAACTGAAATCTAAGCTCTTTGAGTCAACATCGTGTGGCAAAAGATCTTTGTGATAAGATTAAACTGCTGATCAAGGAACAGTCATTACAAAACAAGAACGTGAGTGCAAGCTGTATGATGAATTCGATAAGTTCACTTACAAGAAAGGAGAGTCCCTACATGAGTACTACTTGAGGTTCACTTTGCTACTCAATGATATGAACATCTACAAGATGCCATTGGAGCAGTTTCAAGTTAACACCAAGTTCTTAAACACTCTTCCTGATGAATGGAGCAAATTTGTTACTGATGTTAAATTTGTCAAAGACTTGCACACTACCAATGTTGATCAGCTTCATGCTTACCTGCAACAACATGAAAGACATGCAAATGAAGTTCGTTTGATGCATGCACGCAACTCCAATCCTCTTGCTTTAGTTGCATCTCACCAATTAACTCAGCCAGCTTATCAATCTCATCTACACACTCACCCAAAGTCTCTATCTCAACTTCACATTTCACCATATCAGACTTCACAGTTTGTTACATACCTTTATCAAGACTCACAATTCACAACCAATCAATCAACACCTCTTTCAATTACTTATCCATCAAATGAGTACCAATCCACCGTTCACCACAACGTTTATTCTCAACAACCATCAATCCCACAATTGGAATATCTCCACAGCCTATCAAAAGGCAACATCCGTGAATTTTCCAAACCAGACTAAACTGCAGTCTAGTTGTTCCAGTATTCCAGAAAGGTGATGATCCAATTAATGTCATCAATCACATGATGTCATTCTTAACTGCTGTTGTCACATCCCGGTATCCTACTACCAAAACAACAGCTAAGGACTCATCAAAAACCCCGTCACCAAGCTACCATCTAAGATTGAAAAGTTACTGTGCAAACCTGTTCAGGAGAGACATACTACTTATGCCTGCGGAACAACAATTAAAATACACACACAGGTGCAAAGTGGAAGAACACGGGGTGAAACAACGGACTGTCATTTGTTACAATTGCAAAGGGGAGGGTCATATTGCCAAGCATGACTAAGCCCAAGAGGAAAAGGGATTATCATGTGTTCAACGATAAAGTGTTACCGTTCAAGCTCAGCAAGTGTCAAGCTTTAACAGAGGAAGAAAACAGCGCATTTTTGGCAGATCCAGGACTTCCTGACATTCAAACCTCTACAGACAGTCAATCAAGTCCCAATGCTGCTTATAACAAGCCGATGATCTGGATGCCTATGACTCTGATTGTGATGAACTCAACTCAGCTAAGATTGCTCTTATGGCGAATCTGTCCAGGAATGGCTCAGATGCACTCACTGAGGTACTCAATCCAGATAATCTGACCTATGATTTACTTAATCAAGGTGAGCAGATAATGACGTCTTCTGAACAGTCTAATGATTGAGGTCAGTCAAGAACTGAAATAACTAGTGATAGCAATATCATTCCTTATTCTCAGTACCTGAGTGAAGCACAACAGGAAACTGTCCAGAATTCTAACTCTTCTGCTCAACAAGATGTCATGATAATATCTATGTTTGAACAATTAACTACCCAAGTGACGCACTGCACCAATGTTAATCTGGAATATAAAAGTGCCAATCAAGCTTTGACTACCGAGTTAGCTTGACAGATAAAAAGAAGAGATAAAGATTTGAAAAACTGCAAAAAGTTGAAAACGGTTTTTTTCAGATTCAAATGAACAAGTAATGTCCGAGTTGTACGTCTTAAGCAAAATCTTTTCGAACAAGTGCAAGAAAAGGATTCTTTAATGAAAACAGTTTCTGAACTCAAAAATGAATTGAAATCGGAAGAAAACAGAAATATTGATAGAGAAATTGCTTTAGAAAAGAAAATTAAGCAACTTGACAACATCATTTTCAAAAGAGGTCAATCTGCGCAAACTGTTCATATGAATGAATAAATCACAAAAATTTGTATAGATCATTCCTCGAAACAAGCTCTATCCGGTTTTATGAAAAACCATTCTATCTGAAGAAAGCTCGGAGTCAAAGCCAAAGCGTAGACGGAACACCATTCTTAAAATGGATACTATTGTGATTCCTGATTCTGATGAGACATTAATGCTTTGTGAAGAAAGTCGTTCAAAATTGCTTTTGAAAGAACAAGATCCAATGGTTGTAAAACATAGAGTGAACACTAAACCCATTAATTATGCTGTTCTTAATAATGATTACTACAAACGATTTGTTCGACAATCTGATTTATATAGTGAACATGCCTATTGGAAAGCGACTTCGTCCCCAGCTTTAAGACCCATCTCATTCTGTCCACAACCGTCATATTTGAGGTTCCAAAAAGAATTCCTCTAAGTAATTATTTGAATACTACTTGAAAGAGCTTTAAACGCTACTCTTACTGCTTTGATCAAGTTGTCAAAGAAAGAACCACTGCCACAGCTATCACTGAGGGCACGCGGGGGTTTGAACACACAAAGGCTTGCTTTAGAGATGCAATCATATCCATTTAATAAAAGAGATAAAAAGATATTCTTGCAATAACTATCAACCAATACTTGGTTGAAGAACTGTCCGATGTCCAAAAAATCTTTATCAAATGGAACAGTCTGTCGAACAACTATCGCTTGGAGTCCAAAACTTTCGAGAAGTTAAAATGCATCAAAGTTTTGGGTGAAAAATGAACGACTCCTGCACAAGCCATTGATAAATGAAATTGAAAAAAACTGATTGTTGAATTTATCTCTAGAAGTGAAGTTGTTGAAAATAGTGTGAATAATGTCAGAAGGTGTCTTGAACTCAAGACCGAGCGTTCTCAATAAAAAGATTTTGTTGAAAAAGAAACTTACGATAAACTTTGTTAAGAGTTTTAACGACTCTTGAAAAACATTGCATCACTTTGGAAGCTGATTCATCACTTAATCAGAAATTTTCAACTAGAAAACTGTTTTAAATCAAAATGCACCAAGTTTTTACTCAGTTGTTTGGAATATTAATTGAGAGCTCAGTCTCAAGCAAAAAGACACAGTCATTGCAAGTCGAAAGAGCAAATTAATCCTTAAATGGAAATGTGATGATCATACAGTCAAAACGGACAGGATAAATTGAGTACTCTTAACATTGAATTGAAGCAAAGAGTGACAAAAACTTGTTGCTGAGAATGAGCATTTGAAACAGACTTATAAGGCAACTTAATTGACTCTGATTAAAACCAAAACGTTTCAATCAAAAGAACAATGTGATTGCGTTAATCAAGCAAGTCAAATATCAGTCTGGGAAATATTTTGATTTAAATGCAAAACTTCAGTAACAATGTTGGTTATAGCAGCCCGTAAAAAATGAGTTAAGGAACTTAAAGGAAAAGTTGTAGATAAGGAGCTATTGAGACCCACTCTTGATTCCAAATGTTGCTTAAGGAATAATATGAGGGAACGCAATCACGCCCAAATTGTTGAATAAAAGGACTGCTCACTCCTCATATATTAAACACACTCAGGAAGAAGCTTTGGTCCTTAGGGATATAGTCGAACATGTAAAAGCTAATTATCCTCACGATTCACTTTTAGAGTCTGCCTTTAGGTATACCAAAGTCATCCAGGATTTGCTTTCACACATAAGTAGATCTTGCCCTAGCATCAACAATTTTGGTCATCAATTAGTTGAGGTCATACCAAGGAAAAAGGACAAGAAAGTTAGGTTTGCCGAATCACTCACATCCACAGAAAACACAAAAACAGACTCGACTTCAAACATAGTTTCTAACAAGCGTGTGTTGCATTCTACAGGAGTAAGACTTTCTACTAGTGCTAGCGGATCACAGCCTTCAGGCAATACCAGGAATGATAGGATTCCGCAAACACCAAGTAGTAATTCGAAGAATAAAGTAGAAGCTCACCCTAGGAACGTTAAATCTAGTTTGAATAAAAGGAATGGTACTGTTAAAGTTAATGGATCTGCGTCTGTGCAGAATTCCAAGAAACAAGATGATTCTGATTATGTCTGTGTTAACAGTAATGATTGCATGTCTTCTGATAATTTGTGTGTTTCTAATTCTATGAATGTTGTGAAATTTCGTGCTAAACCTAAGCAGCATAAATCTAAGAAAGCTATTTGGAAACCAACAGGAAAAGTGTTCACTCAGATAGGATATATTTGGAGACCTACCGGTCGGACCTTCACTATTGTAGGAAATGCGTGCCCTTTAACTAGGATTACCACTACTAATGAAGTGCCTTCTAGGAAACCAATAGTTCTAGACTCTGAATCACCCAAACCTGTGGTTAAATTGGTATACTCAAGGAAACCTAGGAAGAATAAGAATACTGAGTCCGTTAGCAAAACTAAGGTTTTAAAACCAATGTCTGCTAACAAACAGGAACCCAGTAAATCCTGGGGATCCACAAAAACCAATATTCCATCTACTTCTCTGAATGAATGCAGGTTGTCCAAATCGTCCTCTGGTATTTGGATTCCGGTTGCTCGAAGCACATGACCGGAGATCGCTCTCAGCTCACCAATTTCATCAGTAAATTCTTGGGTACAGTTAAATTCGGAAATGATCAAGTTGCAAAGATAATGGGTTTTGGAGACTATCAGATTGGGAATGTTACTATTTCAAGGGTTTATTACGTTGAAGGACTTGGGCATAATCTATTTTCTGTGGGACAATTCTGTGATTCCAATCTCGAAGTGGCTTTTCGTCAACACACATGCTTCATTCGTAATCTAGACGGTGTTGATTTATTGACGGGATCTCGAGGGGATAATCTTTATACACTCTCACTTGGGAATATGATGGCATCCTCTCCCATTTGTCTATTGTCAAAGGCATCTAAAACCAAGTCCTGGTTATGGCATCGTCGTCTATCCTCACACTAGAACTATGGTGCTATTAGTCAACTTGGCAAGACATGGACTTGTCCGAGGTCTCCCTAAGCTCAAGTTTGAAAAGGATCACTTATGTTCTGCATGTGCATTAGGCAAAAGTTCAAAGAAACCCCACAAACCCAAATCTGAGGACACCAATCAAGAAAAACTCTATCTGTTGCATATGGATCTATGTGGGCCAATACGTGTCGCGAGTGTCAATGGAAAGAAGTATATCCTCGTTATTGTCGACGACTACTCTCGATTTACATGGGTAAAATGTTTGCGATCAAAAGATGAGGCTCCAGCTTTTATTATCAACTTTTTGAAGATGATCCAAGTACGGCTTAAGGAAACCGTTCGTCGCATCAGAACAGATAATGAACTAGAGTTGTTAATGAAGACGTTTCGTGAATATTATGAGCAGTGGTAATCTCTCATGAAACATCAGTTGCACGCTCTCCACAGCAAAACGGTGTTGTTGAAAGACGAAATCGTACGCTAATTGAAGCAGCCCGTACTATGTTAATTTATGCAAAAGCTCCTTTATTTCTATGGGCCGAAGCGGTTGCCACAGCCTGTTATACCCAAAATCGTTCCATGATACGTCGTCGTCACGATAAAACACCATACGAGCTTTTACACGACAAACCTCCCGATCTATCGTATCTACATGTGTTTGGTGGTCACTTGCTACCCAACGAATGATAGTGAGATATGGCAAGTTACAACCAAAGGCTGATATTGTAGTTTCTTGGATATCACCCACGAAGAAAGCATTTCTGTATTTACAACATACGTACCAGACGAAATCATTGAAACCATACATGTTGAATTTGATGAAGCTGACACCGCGATGGCATCTGAACACAGCATTTCCAGCGACCCGCTCTTCATGAAATGACTCCTGTATCGATCAGTTCAGGACTCGTGCCAAATCCTCCTTCTTCAACACCATTTGTACCACCTTCGAGATCTGACTGAGATTTATTGTTTCAACCAATGTTTGATGAGTCACTTAATCCCCCGACTAATGTTTATTTACAAGAATCAGAAGTCATTGCTCCTATTCCTGAAGGAGGTGCACCTGAACATGCTGTATCAACAGGCTCACCTTCCTCAACTACAGTTGATCAAGATTTTGCACCATCCACAAAAAGTAACTCACATACAACACAAGAAACTCAACTTTTCCTATTATTTCTCATGATGTTGAAGAAGATAATCATGATATTGAAGTTGCACATATGGGTAATGATCCGTACTTCGGTATTCCAATTCCAGAAGTTACTTCTGATCAATCTTCATCATCAGACGTTATTCATACAATTGTGCCTCCCGATCACCAAGTTTCTGAACAATACAAAATGGTAAACAATTATCACCCACTTGAGAATATAATTCGGTGCTCTCGACAGACCAGATATGTCCACACACTACAACTCCATGAACAAGCCTTATTCTGCTACTATGATGCCTTTCTAACATCAGTCGAACCCAAGAACTACAAAGACGCATTAACTCAAGCATGTTGGATTGAAGCTATGCAAGAGGAACTTTATTGAATATGAACTTCAGATGTTTTGGGAACTTGTTGTCCTCCTCCTGTACAAATCGCCCGCCCCCCCCCCGCACCCCCGATCAAAGCATTTGTCATCTCTCTTAAGTGGATCTATAAGGTTAAGCTTGATGAGTTAGGAGGTATTCTGAAAAACAAGGCTCGGTTGGTCGCTCGTGGTTATCGCCAAGAGGAGGGTATCGATTTCGAAGAGTCATTCGCTCCGGTTGCAAGATTAGAGGCTATACGAATTTTTCTTGCGTTTGCTGCTCATATGAACAAGACATTCTATAAATGGATGTGAAGACTGCGTTTCTGAATGGTAATCTGCGAGAAGAAGTTTATGTTAGCCAACCGGACGGATTTGTGGATCCAGACAAACCTAACTACGTCTACAAGCTTAAGAAAGCTCTTTATGGGTTGAAACAAGCTCCACGTGCGTGGTATGATATGTTGTCTTCATTCCTGATATCCAATGACTTCTCAAAAGGCTCAGTGGATCCTACTCTGTTCATCCGTAGAGAAGGCAAGGAACTTCTACTGGTACAAATCTATGTCGATGATATATCTTAGCTGCATCTACTCCTGAACTTTGAGATCTATTCGCTAAAATATTGTGTTTCAAAATTCAAGAAGTCGATATGGGTAAATCTCATTTTTCTTAGGACTACAGATTTCTCAAAGTCCCAGATGCATTCTTTATAAACAATCTAAATATGCTCCTTGAATCACTAAAGAAATATGGCTATGACACTAGTTGACCCATGTGGATACGCCTATGATGAGAAGCCAACAACTGATGAGGAAAAGAAGTGAAACTGAAGATCCATCACACAATCGTTGGTATAAATGGCACCCTCCTTTATCTTACACCAGAAACCTACCTACAATTTGCTATATCATGTGTTAGCCCGGTATTCAGGCCTCGGCCTAACCAAAAAGCACCTAAATGCGGTAAAAAGGATCTTTCGGGTATCTCAAGGAAACCGTACACGGGGTCTTGGTATCCGAAGATTCTTCCTTGCACTAACAGCATTTGCAAGATTGCTGATCATGCTGGTTGTCCAAGATACACGCCGTATGCACATCTGGCATTTTATATTATTTGTTAAATTTTTTTTGTAAGTTTTTATTTTTATATTGTTTTTTTTTTTTTTTTTTTTTTTTTTTTAAAAATTTATTATAATTATATTGAAAGCGAACCCACAATACACCAACTGAAATGATCAAGCCATTACCGAATGACTGACACCCTGCCGCCCCCGCCTGCGAACACTATAACGAAAGCAGAAAAAAATTAGCAATAGTCCATGTAGAAAGTATCTCAAGTCCATTTGGATGAGATCACAACCTACCCGACTATGGTTTGGAATCAATAAAAATTCCAAAGTTACTGTGATAACAAATCGCTATTGCTTTATGCAGCACAACGTTCAACATTCCAGATCCAAGCATATAGACATTCAGGTATCACTTCCTCAAGGACATGTTAGAGAATGTTGTGATCGAACTTTACTTGTCAATACATAAAATAACAATTGGCGATATCTTCACTAAGCATTTTTTTTTAGCTCTTTGGCCGAGAAAGAATAGAATTTCATAGCAACAAGCCGGAAATGCATAGTATTTTACGCCGGATACTCTGAAACAATTGGCAGATGAAGTTGATGAATAGTGGTGGTACCTATTCAAATATCCTGTATAATAAGTAAATACTTAAAATCATAAAAACACAAAAAGATTTCTATTTTCATTTTTACTTTTATAAAATTAGAAAAACCAAAAAGATTTTCTTTTATATAAACTTTTCAAAAACAAAATACAAAATTAAAAAATGAGAAAAATTCAAAAAGAAGTTTTACAATGGCATGTCTTCTGAAATCGATAACATTTACGGTCTTAGAAATGTCATTTAACAATGATACAAGCCTGTAAATGAAGTTCGAGCAGAAGTTACAAATGTTTTCAAAACATGCCAAATGGCTTGCTATTATTTCAGATAGCAACCCGGTCATCATCTTAGGGCAAGTATTTCAAAAAGAAAACTTGACCTCTCAACGGGAATTTATTCTCGGGCATGGTCTACTTTATGACCATGCAAAGGCTTGTGATTACTTTGCATCACAACCCGTGCTTCCTATATCCATAAGTGTACGTTTCAGTGCATCTATGTGAATAAATAAGAGAAATCTTATTTATCTTGGTGTTTGTTGTTTTGTCACATACAAAATCATTCCATCATCTGAAAATAATTTTCAAGATACATTTGACTTCTCAAACAATGTCTACAGCTCTTTAAATAGAAAACGGGTCATTGTTTGAGGGGGAGAGAATGTCAAATTTCTTTGTCATGATCAAATGAGCTGTAAAAAGGGAAAAAGATTTTCAAACGATAACGTAATATCTCATGATAGAAAGTTAATTATGTTTAACTCGTGGTGGAGAGGATCACTCTTGGGAGAAAAAGTTATCAAAGTATCATGGTCTGATTCATTCTTAATGTGTTGTGGTTCATGATCGAAAAATACATCGGAAGAGAGATTATGGGTGTTATCATCACTAAGCAAACTCTCAAGATATAATACGTCTCCCTCTGAGTCATAATAACCTTCCTCAATATACGTAGGAACTTCGATAGCTAGAAAAGCATCGATCTCATCATTGTCGCCTCCTGGGTCGAAACACTCAGCTTTATCAATTGGAGCATCATACAAAATTCTTTTCCAATCATTCTTTTTTACATTTCCAAATCAAATAAAACATTATTCTGTTCGAAAGGTGGATCATCGATGGAATACCCTCGAGAAATGGAAGCTATGCTTTCATTGAGTGACGGATTATGGTGAAGTAGAATCTCAATTGGCGTCTCTAGAGCGAGGACAATCATCCTATATAGAATCAGAAAGAGGTGTGACTAGGAAAGTCGACTCATCAAGGTGGATTCTATGAATCCTTGCACTCGATGTCCTCTAACACTTCATCAAAAAGAGGGTTTATGTCACTAGAGTTGAAATTGACATCAAATTCGAAAAGAGGGTTAGAGAAAGTCACGGAATCATCACGTGGAACGTTGATGGAAGAGAAATCATCACACGAAGGTAAAACGTTCTTACTATCACTCCTGGATGTATCCTCAGATTCTCTTAGGATTGGGACAATTTCTCAGCCACTAACTAGTACTAGGTGCTCGTCCCCCATTATGAAAATCACTTGGCCTGTCAAATAGACGGTAAGGTGGATGTGATTGCAAAAACCGAAGAAACTTGAGGTGTTTTGTTTGAATGAAAAATGCTCTCCTTGCAAATAACTTTAAAATTCTTCAAACAAGGTGTGATACGAGTTTGGCGTTTAGCTGTCGACTCTGCGAGATTCTTTACTTCCTGCTTTTCCTTTTCATCGTTGTCATCTTCCGATGGAGGCAAGCAAACTAGAGCGGGTTCGTCGGTGAACTTCTTAAAACTATCCTTGCATGTGTCATTAACCATTTTAATTGACTCGTTTACATGCTTTTGAGGATGTTTTGTCGTGCCATTGACATGAAAAATTATTTGTTCATTTCCGTCCCTTAAAATAAGCTCTCCTTCATACACATCAATTAAAGCTCGACCGGTCCTCAAAAAGGATCTTCCTAAAATGAGAGGTACTCGAGGATCGGCTTCAAAATCAACAACAACAAAATCGGTAGGAAAGTGAAAACTCCCAACTTTGACAAAAACGTCTTCAGCGACTCCTTTAGGATGAGTAATTGATCGATCTGCTAGCTCTAAAGTCATCCGAGTTGGTGTAAGTTCAGGTAAAGAAAGCTTTTTCCAAATAGAAAGGGGCATAAGATTTATGCTCGCGCCAAGATCGGCCAAGGCGTGACATACATCCATTCTCGGGAAATCACATGGAATAAGAAACTTGTCGGGATCTCCAAGCTTTTCGGGAAGCTTTTTGAGGAGCATCGCCGAGCAATTCTCGTTCAACGGTATCTTAGCTAATTCAAGCAACTTTTCCTTATTCATGAGCAAATTCCTAATCGTAGGAGCAAATCTTGGCATCAAAAGTAAAGCATCCGCGAAACTTATGTCGAAGCGCAAATCTTGAATGATTTGGAAGATCTTCTCCATTTGATTCGAAGCTTTGTCACGAGACTTTTGATCATTACGTCGTGAAGGATATGGAATATTTGGCTTAGGTAAATTCTTTGGAACATCGGGTTCCGGAATGGGAGTGGTTTTAGGCAAAGTCTTTGGAACATCGGGTTCCGGAATAGAAATGGGGATAACCGGAGGTGGGATTTGAGCGGTACTTCCTTGGAAATTAGATTGCTCCTTATCCGTTGTCTCCTCGGTTTCTCGTTCCACTACCTTTTTAGGAGAAGGATTAGTAGGAATCGAGGGTCCCTCGTAAGCAACACCACTTCGAGTAGTGATCGCTTTCATCTCACCCTTCGGGTTTGGAATGGTATTACTCGGAAGAGTACCCGAAGTTGAGGCATGGTTTTGAAACAATCCACCTATCATGTTTTGCAAATTATTTTGAAAGGTAGTTTGTTGATTCATCATGACGGCTTGTTGAGATTTTATCGTGTTTTGAATTTCATTCTTAAGGTCTCCTTTCAACGAGTTGATTTGATTTTGCATGTTTCTCATCATTTGATCGTTATTTCTCTTGTAACTCGAAAAATCATTTGAAAACTCTTGTTGAACTTGATTATTAGGCACTTGAAAAGGTTGGTTTTGAAAATTCGGAGCATGATTATTTTGAGCTTGAAAACCTTGATTACCATGAAAATTATTTCCCCGATTAAAATTATTCCCTTGACCTTGATTTTGATTAAACCTATTTTGACCATTGTTTTGCACCGGAGCAAAACCGGGTGGTGCCATTTGATTACTAACACGGTTCGGAGGGTTAACTTGATTGTAAGTACCCGTAGTCGCACAAACACTAGCTTGATTGTTATCGGTAGTCGGACAATTATACCAAGAATGGGCACCACCACAAGTAACGCAAGTTTCCTCAACCGCTTTAACCGGAGCGGGAGTGACAACTTTCTTAGAAACAATCTCGACTAAGGTCGAAAGTTGATCCGCAAGCTTATCAATTCTCTCATCCGTCTTACTAACACTTTCCCTAGAAGTCGTATTCATCCTAGAAGCATTTGGTTTGTTTCGTGAATAACGCACTTTTGATTTGTTCTCAATTATATTCAAAGCTTCTCTAGTCGTCTTACTCAAAAGATTTCCACCCGCCGCGGCATTTAAGGAGTCTTGATCGTTGTCGTTTAAACCATTATAGAAAGTATCTATCTGGGTTAACTCCGTAAATCCATGGTGAGGACAAGCTCTAAGCATTTCCTTAAATCGTTCCCACGCTTCACTAACGGTAAAATAAATTTTACAAAAGAGGTGCGCCTTTTTCGTAAGTGACACAAACGGTAAAAAAATTTAATCTTTGGTTCGGGAACTTATTGATGGATAATACTTCAATTGAAAGTATTATTTGTTGGTGTTCTTTTACCAACTTGGTTAATTTTTTTATTTCTTAATGAATTCACAAGAAAAATCAAAAAATCCGGAAGAGCAAATATTTTTGTATTTTTCTTATTTAATAATCTTCTACTTATACTAAAAAGAAAAGAAAAATATTTTTTAACTTTTTGTATTTTAATTTTTTTTTTGTATTTTTGATTTTCTTAAAAGCGTAACTTTCGAAGACGAAAGGTTCTCCAAATCACGATCAACAAACTTCAAACGAAAGAATCTTAATCACAAATCCCCGGCAACGGCGCCAAAAATTAATCTCTTCAATAATATACGTAATAATATCAAAGTATAAGGAAATTTACTAAAAATCCTTTGAGGACAAAGGTAGTAGGAAAAATCTTACAAAAATACTACACGTTTTAACCGGTAAGTGATTACCGGGTCATTTTCCCAAAGATTTATGAAATTGAGACCTCGTTTTTTATTTGGACAATGACTTGAATTGGTTCGAAGAAGATTCGTTTTCTAAAATCCTAATAGTGAGCAAATTAAGGGACAATTAAACCTAACTTTAATAACGGAAAATTAATTTTTAACTAAAAATGCAATTCGGGAATCCTAAACGGGACCTAAAAAAAACCTAAATCAACAAAATTTAAGTCCTACAATGATCTTTTTGGTTTTTATAAGTTTTAATTGACTAAAAAGCTAGGACAAAGAAAACTAGACAAAAAAACGAAAGAGTTTTAAGCTAAAAATCACTAAAAATATGAACGGAATTCAATCATGTTCTTTAAAAATCAAAATTTTGCAATTTTAACCCTACGAACGCAAATCTATTTTTCCTAGGTTCTAAATGTCAAAAAAAAAAAATTCTAAAACAGAATTATATTTTTTTGACTTTTTAATAATTTTTTATGAATTAAAAACAATTTTAATGAAATTTAATGTTTAAAAATGCTAAACTATTTATAAAAATTCTGAAAAAATTAGCAAAAGTAAATTGAACAATGTAGAATCTAAGAAAAATAAGATTGGTAACACAGCTTATCAAATAAGCTGCCAAATAAGCTAAAAACGCCTAATAAGCTAAAAACGCCTAATAAGCTAAAAAGTGCAAAATGTGTATAAGGAATTAATTGTGCAATTCTAAAATGAAAAAGACCCCAGGGCACGTTGGTTGAGTGTGTGTGTTATGAGGTTTATAAAATGGTTGAAACTGAGTTGAGGTCGGGGGTTCGAGTCTTGCTCACCGCCGACTTCCTTGGTTTCCCTTTTTTTTATTTGTTTGAAAACACAAGATGCAGAATTCAAAACTAAAAAAAGATAAGCTAATAAGCTAATTTCAATAAAATAAGCTCAAACTAATGAAATAAGACCTACAAACTATTAGTGCTCTGAATATCAAGACCTAACAACTACTTTTACCAT
>BQNB010046814.1:0-43493 GCA_026074375.1 Tanacetum coccineum
CCTTGCATGGCCCCTTCTAAATTATACGTAGGTGCACGACTATGTATAATTTAGGAATAGCAATGCAATGCTCAGTTCGTCAAACTAATGTCATCATATTTAAATGGATGATCATGCTTAATTATAAGATAGAAATAAAAAATGATTTTACAGAACCGTTCATAGTATGAAAGTAATTTAATTTACAAGATGTTTAATAAATAATTTTATGGTGATAGCAACTATTTATAATTCTCAATTAAAATAACTCATAAAATGATGACAATTTAAATGTTCTCAGGTTATATTATATTAACTTATTAAACAATAAGTGGTTTGCATGAGCGTAGTAAAGAGTGGTTCACAAAATGGATGGGTGAAATGATTACAATATGATAGGAAATGAGTTTAGCCAAAATCATCATGAGATCCATAATATCGATGGCGATTGAGAATACGAGGAGAAGAAGTTACATTGCAATTCAAATCATAATGAGTATTCATTCGATGATTGCATCAATCAATAGGAACAACTTCAAAAAAATAAGAAAAGAAAGATAACAACGACTCACGTAGAATTTAGAAATCAAAAGATAGTATTTTCATTAATCACAAACGAGTCACAAGTGGTATCGTCACACATTACATGTCACCATCTAATGCTATACAACTCCAAGGACTAGTTCTCCTAACTGATATCTTAGTTTAGTTAGTGATTTACAAAAGATACTACAAATGATAAATTAATCTACTAAGAGTCACTAGGTGGTCCACGTGGCTCGGAAGGTCCCTTGGCCCCATTAAAAGAAGATTTCTTCGATTTCTTTCTCGGACTCTCGGTGTCTTCATCATCAGATGGCGGCTTTGGAACAGCCCTAATACGAACCATATCCAAGTAGAACATCTTATTCCACACTCGGGACTCATGCAACCTCCTCTCAGTAATACCTCGCTCCATACGAGCCCATGCCAACTTAGTCTCAGTCTCAGTCAACCTTTTCTTCAAAGTAGTATTCTCCCCACTCTCCAACACCTTCTACCTCTCTAAAACATTACCCAAAGTACGCTCAACATCTCCCAAATCATGATCAATTAATTCTCTCTCTTTTTCCCTGATCTTATTCTTTGACTTTAGAAGAGCAATCTCAGTTTGGCATGTACCCAACTCAGCCTCCATAAGTCTAGCTCGTGCACGGGACGTCTCCAAATCACGTCTCAAAGCCCAAGGTGCCAATCCCCCAACATATGACGAGTCACGAGCAGAAGATGACTCTCCTACCTCAAGTATACCCCTCGGAAAGTCACGAACAGCAAACGGTCTTTGGGTAACAGTCCCAACAGTGGCCTCGGGTGCAATATCAGCCTCCTCGTCCTCCGACTTAGAATCAGATGACTCAGAATCGGATAATACATAATCAGATGACTCCGCATTAGGTGGCTCAGCATTAGGTGGCTCAGCATTAGGTGGCTCGGCATTAGCTGGCTCAGAATCAGAAGACTCATCTCTAGGTGGCGGGGTTTTGTCATCCTCCACCTCATAAGAAAATATCAACTCAGCATCGTCATTGAGCTCAATCTCAACATCTTCGTCTTCTATATCCTCATTATTAACACCTTCATTTACACCATCATTCTCCTCTAACTAACCAATCATAACACCGGACTGATGTGGGTCAACATGTGGGGCAAATCGATTCACAAGCCCATTATTCGGTTCTGTTTCTTCTTCCGGATCTTCTTCAGGGTTTTCTTCATCATCACCATCATAATCAACTAAATCAACGTCGTTCGAAATTTCAACCATTTCGTTGGGATCATGGACATCCACAACTTGGTTCGGATCGGTAATAACTGGGTTTTCTTCGGGAATAGCTTTGTTCGGTTCGTTAAGAGGGTTAGGGTTCTTCATGACAATCCGTGTCGTATAAATATCTCGTATTAGTATTAAAATAATCACATAATCAACATTTATATTCAAAATAAATGAAAATCTCATATTACCACATATATATATTTTTCCATATATATATATATATATCGATAAATAAATCCTTCTCATTCTTGTCCCGTCGATAATTCGGAGATTTCTATTGCACCGTTATAGTCAAAAGATTTTAAAAATTCTTTCTTTCATTTTTCTTTTTGAAAATCTTTTGTTCTCTATAACTTAAGCTCTTGATACCAATCTGTAACACCCCCATTTTTATACGTCTCAACGGAAAGGTCATTTGGGGTGCTACGTCATAATATATTAACTCAAGCATAGAAAACGACTCGAAAAGAGACATTTTTAAATACATTCATTCGAAATAAAAGTTTACATCATAGGTCCCAAATTGTTTCATTAATCCATACAACATTCTTGAAAATCATCTTCGAATGATTTTTATTTAATGGGCCTTCAAAACATTTAGGTTTCCATAAGCGACAACCAAAATCTCCATCGCCGAATTACCTTCAAGGACCTAAGATAAAACATGCTAAAACGTCAACAATAATGTTGAGTGAATCCATAGGGTTTATATATAAAAACCATAAAAATATGTTGGGGTTCCCAACATCTAATCTCCGAACACAAGTATCATTTCTCAAAGTTTTCAGGATATAACGATGTGGATCAGACAACGTTATAGAGGGGTTATTATAAGCCTCATGAATCGAACGTTACCATATCAATACAAAATGCCCACTATACACCCTCGCTATGAGTGCATATTATTCTCTATACAACGCATTTGTAGTGACATTTTCCCGACACGAGACGATAGCTAGTCGTCACAGATTGGAGGTGTCAACCTCCAAATAGTACTATTCTATGTATAAGCGTATGCCATTACCTAGCAATTAATAATTCATGATTTCCGCGGGTCTTTTATCTAGCGAGTTAATCTAACTTATAATAATAAGGCTTGCTAGCATACAATAAGCAAAGGTGGGGCTATGAACTCACCTTGATTGAAGACCACAATCAATAATCAATCAATCACGAAGCGTCACCGATAACGAACTCGACCGCGACCTATAATTATGTCGCTCGGTTACTATATAATAAAGTACGACCGAATGATGCGTACATCGCAACGATAGAAATCGTATAAAATACACATGTGATGAGAAATCCACTTGCGCCTTAGATCCTAAAATCCCACAATATTAGGTTGCGATCGTTCTTTTATTTATATCATACATCGCTTAAGCGAATACTTTCTATTTTAGGAAACTTTCTATTTTAGGAAAGTTACCACATTTGGAAAGTTACCATTTTTGGTAAGTCTCGGCATCCAATTATATTTGTAAAAATATTTATTTACCTCGTCGAAATTTCGACTTTCAATTTGGTTATTAATTACCCATATCGGGATTATGTCCCGTATATTACCAAAGTTACTATTTTTAGAATTTTATCCGTTCAATAAACTCGTTAAGTCTAACTTGTTATACTCGTAAAAATAATAGCGTTTATTATTTTTATAAACGTTCAATAAGTCTTGTATTAACCCGTTGACTTTTTAAAGTCAACATTTGACTTTCTTTGACTTTTATACTTATATTTATCTTTACCCAAATCTGACCCGCGCCAAACGACCCTCTAAATCACATTTTCACGACTCGGTCAAAGAAGAAATTTTATGCAAAACGATATTCCGGACAACTTTTTAGTTTTAGTCGAGACCCGAAACTCGACAGAAAATGACCAAAACGCCCCTGCAAGAATCTGCTGAAGCTTGACTATTTTAATAAAACGCAGCAGTTTGACCATCGGTTTTGACCCGTTATATCACGTTTTCGTGACTTTGACCAAAAAGAGATTTTATAGAAAACGTCATTCCGGACAACTTTCGTGTTTCGCCGGAAGGCTGAAACGGACTCGAAAGTGCTCAAAACGCCTGTTGAAAATCTGGACAGAACCTATTATTTCTATAAATAGCTGAAACAAAATTTATAAAAATTCAAACTTCTTTTGGCCATAACTTCTTCGTTATTAAGAGTTACGGGACGTTCGAATTACCGAAACGAACACAAAAATAAGCTCTTTCATATTCCTAAATCAAAAATCAATTTTTATAAAATCTCGGACCTCGAAATTCGTGTCAAAGCTGCTGTCCGAAATTTATTGTTACAAAACACCTTCAAAAATCACTTTTGGATCCAAGAATCCATCTACAACATCTCTAGTTTGACACAAAACTATCATCTAACCCATTCACGCAAGTATCTCATGGATTTCATCACATGCCTCAATCGAATGAAATCAAGAAAACAACAAATCGAACATAAAAGAATACTTACAATGCTTTATTAAGCAAGATCGGACTCGATTGTTCCTCCTTTTGTCTTAGTCGAACTCGAACCACAACCCAAAACCAAAATCGAACATTTTCCAATTAAACCAAGCTTCAAAACGTGTTTACCTAACCCTTTTACACCTTCATTTAACTCGAAAACACTTGAATCAAACTCGTACTCTAACTCCAAAAATACCCATTGCATGTGTTATTTTATTGGTGGGTTTTGTTTAGTTTTTCGTGGGGATTAAAAAAATATAAGCGGATCGTTTTGCATGTCACCTTTTTCCGGCGACCATGGTGGTGCCGACGGTCGGTGGTGGTGGTGAGGGGATGGAGAGAAAAATGGAGTGTGTGTTTTTATTTCATGAAAATGAAGGAAATGAGGAAGTAAACTTCCTTATATATGTCTTGCACTAGTTTGGACTTTTGACAAGAATAGTCCTCTCCTCTTTTCTAAAATTAGTTTTTGACACATGAACCTTTTTACTTAAATAAAAATCAACTACCGTGGCTCGGGATTAAACTTCCGAGACCATTTTTATTTTTCGTTACACTTTTATTAAAAACATTTAATTAAATGCGCACACTTTAAAATGCGAGTCCGGCTCAAGACAAGGAACATTGACGACGAAGTCCGACAAATATATTTAACAAAAATAATACATCAACGATGCGCGTCATAATTTATTTATGAAGCTAAAAAAACGTTTAATGGTCGCACGGTCAAACGTTGACTCGCGGATTGACGAAAATAATATTTATCAATATTTCTCGCAATAATATACAAAAATAATAATTAACGACAAGTAAGAATTTTAAATGTCGACGATAAATCATACAGGAAGGACTTACACTTGACATTTTAGTCAACTTCACATATAAACCCAATTTGACTACCAAAACACATAGATACTCATTTTTTTTATTAAAGAAAAATCTCTTAAGTACCACATGCAAGACATTTGCCAAGTGTCTTATGCATGTTTAAGATTCAACACCAAGGGGACACCTAGCTCTTTGGTGTGTCCGCCCCTATGGGTGATAAATAAGTGGGGTGAGTCGTTTAACTTGCCTCATAATTTGTAAATGCGGGTATTATCAAATTCTGATATTTTAAAAGGTACTATTTGTAGTCGTTTTTCGTAAAAAGTAAAAATAGTACAAGACACGAAAAATAAAAACGAATGCAATAAAAATATTTCTACGGCATTTTGAAAATATAAACGTCGATGCTTAACGTAGGATTCGCCGGTTCTTCATAAACGTTACTTAAATTACAAGTGTAAGCCTAATTTCTTCCCGGTTAGCCGTGAGTTCATATCTCAACATAAAATTGAAAATTATAATTAATACTCGAGAATAAAATAACGACCTGAAATTGACGGATTGTCACATTTACAATCTCTTTTACATACTTGATTGCATACTTGATTTCGTAACTCATTTATATACTCGTTAACATGAACGTTTACAAACTCATTTACATGGTTGATTACAAACTCGTTTACATACTCATTACAAACTCGTTACAACTTTGTTATACACACATTTTCATATCTTACGGTGAGGTACAATACTCATTTTCACTTATGGAGGCAACAACTCTATTTTTATTCTAATGATTACAGATTAGCTTAAGTTGCATGAACTGTTAATTACTTGAAGGGTAAGTGCGAATGTTATAAGATAGATCTATTTGGGACTGACAATCCCCGTTCGGGTGATTAGCGATCACTGGTGTCGACATACCGAGCCAACGAACGTTATACTATGTCGGAGCACGATTGAATTGGTGTCTACAGGGCCAACAACTACATACTCAGGAACTCTTATTCTGCCTTGAATAAAGTGGCATACATATAAGTCTATGCCAGTTTCATGAACTTAGGGGTGAAATCGTAATCACACATGATGACTATTGTATTGGATACAATGGTCATGCATACTTTACAAAAGCTTTGGTCCAACTATACTTAATTTTTTTGTGACTATTGTATGGGATATAATAGTCATACACATTTTTTGATTCAACATTCATACAAACATTTTTGTGACTATTATAAAGATTGAAATGGTCATGCATACTTTACAAATCTTTGATTCCAACATTTTAACAAACACATTTTGTGTGGTTTGTGTTTTAATACGCCTATTAAAAACCTATATATTTAAGTTTATGCGTTGCAAGTCTTGTATGGGCGGGATTTGTAACATAGTAAATTTGTATATATAGTTTTTGTGACTTACATTTATGCTTACAAAAATCTATGAACTCACCAACTTTATGTTGACACTTTTAAGCATGTATTTCTCAGGTGAATTAGATGCTTGGCTTATCTGGTGTGCATTGGAGTCCAAACTTTACAAGATTACATTCATGGATTTCTACAAACAAATCTCATTGTATTATTTCAGTCTTACATTATTGAAGCAAACTTTTGGACAAATGTTACAACAATTCATATTTTAAGAATATCAACGAGATTACTTTTTAAACGACTCATTTAGAGGTCGTTCTCTCATATCTTGTGTAAAGGTACTCATGAAGTAACGCTCCCGGACAATATTCCGCTGCGACCCAATTTGGAGGTGTTACAATA
Organism: Tanacetum coccineum; assembly: GCA_026074375.1. NCBI lineage: Eukaryota > Viridiplantae > Streptophyta > Magnoliopsida > Asterales > Asteraceae > Tanacetum > Tanacetum coccineum. Next base: position 6,869 of record BQNB010046814.1, read on the forward strand.
TTGATGACATCAAATAACATCACATTTATACTATAATTTATCCCGAATAAACTAACCACTTTTATATAATTATTTCAAGAATTTGTACTTAATTGCTTAAAAGTGTTATTTGTAGTAATTAATGAGTGATTTGTGAAGACATGCTAAAAAGGCGCATAATTTGGAGTTAAAAAAAAGATATTTGAAGATTGTAAAATTCTGACCAATACTCCGTATCCAGAAAAGAGATACGGCGTATTAGCGCCAACTCTTCACAAGAAAACGCGTATTATCAATTCCCAATACGGCGTATCCACGTTTACTTATACGCAGTATCCAACTGGATAACTATTCAATGATTTGGTGAATAATCTATTTTGGGAAGATATACCAGACTGATTATAAACTTTGCGCGCACTCCAAGGGAAACACCTCAATACACCGTATTGGCCTAGCCCAATACGGGGTATCCAGTCTTTTTCAGACACTATAAATAGAAGACTCAAAAACAAGTTTTCAGTGTGCAAAATCATATTCTTCATACCATACACATAAAAGACGATTTTTTGAAGAAAAGAAGAGCAACCAAAGGTCAAGTATTGATTACGATTCCATAGAAGAAACTGTGTAATTCCTATACTCTTGTAATTATTTAATTTTTAGTATCGTTCGGTAAAACGTTTAGTTTACCTTGGTTATTTGATCACGCTTGATTAATTACAATGGTTATGGGCTCATACCCTAGGCTATTAGTCATCTTAATGAAGATTTAATGTTTGGTTTGTTTTAAAATCGATTTCTTAATTTATCGTTGAGAGTTTAATTATGTTTATCACATGATACTTGTCTACGTGTTTGAATATGCGGCCTATCATTCAACTGGGTCTAGTTACGCCTAACAAGTGAGCTAGATACTAGGATAGCTCTCCATATCGTGTTTTATATTACTGGACCAATAGGATCACAAATAACGTTCTGTCTTTGTCTTTAAATTAAGAGCTTGGTTGGACCGGCAGGTGACCTATAATGTTTCAACAAGTATGTTCTTGATTAATTGATAAAGATTTAAACAGTAGACTACCATTATATAAAATACCGTCAAACAGTAAGTGGGTAAAGTCCCGATGGGCTAGGGTTTGACAAGATCATCATTGCTTTAATCCCTAGATAGATTATAATTTAACTAAAAGGATGCATTATGCGGATACGTTAATTGTGACAGGATTCAACGTGTCCAGGTCTTAGGATGTTGTCCTACCTAAGTCTTAAGAATGATATGCCGCTTCGAGATAAGAAATTATTGTACTAAATAAACAAACCAGTGTTTACTCAGATTTAATATGGCTAATACGGTTTTCTATTATTTGGCTTGTACCGCTCTTTTATCTTTTGATTGTTTTCTTGTTTGTTTTTTATGTTTAGAATTGATTATTGTCACCATAAAACCTGTGCCAGTCTCTCAGGCTGAACCCCCCATCTATTATTAGAAATGTATATAGCATAGGTTTAACAAGTAATTAGAATAAACTTAATTAGAGTAATTAAAATACTGATAGAATATAAGGTTAACAATCTCGCTCTTAGTGTTCGACACCCTACTTACCAAGAAACTCCACCCAATCGGGTACACTGCCCGTTAACGTGTTGTTTTAGGATAAGCCGGCTAAATATAAATTTAAAACTTGGTAATCAATAAATTGACCCTACACGACAGCGCATCAAGTTTTTGGCGCCGCTGCCCGGGAGTGAAAAAGTTTAACCTTTAATTTTATTAGTATTTCTAACCATTAGTTTTAAACAACCTAATTAGTGTAATTTAATTCTGCTTGTATTTAATTTAATTGTGTGATTTAATTATGTATTTAAATTCAAGCATTATTTATATTATGTTCTGGTGATACGGCGTATCTACCAGTTAAATACGGCGTATCTAACCTTTTTATATAGATATAGCGTATTAGGACTTTGTTGTGTATACGGCATATTTGGCAAAATATACATGGCGCATTAACATCTAACGTCATTATCTTTGCAAAATTTCCTAGAATAACTTTACTTTGAATCATGTCCTTTATGTCAGGAACATCATTTGGATTGCACCCTTTCCAATTCTCCTACCCGCCAAGGAAACTAACAATGTAAGAAATGTTATACAAGTTTATTGATGAAGGAAGACGGGAACACGAGGAAATGGGGGCATTCATTAGGGAATTCAAAACAACCAACGAACTCTTACTAAAAGAAAGAAACAATTCATTAAACGAGCTTGAGTTCGAGGTATACGGGTTGTCAAAAGCAATTAACAATGCTCAATTATCAAACTATGAGGTAAAAGGTGTGACTAGTAAAGGAGGAAAGACAATAACCGAAATCATTCACGACATAAATGACATAAACAAGGAACCTCCGATACTTCATCATGATAAACCTGTAGAACCAAGTAAAGTCCTCCTCAAGACTAAACCTCAAGAAACAAAAGTACAAGCTATTCAGCCACCAACACCACTAATTCCTTTTCCCCACAGGTTAAAGAAAGAAAAAGAAGAAGCCCAACAACGAAAGTTATTAGAAAACCTGAAACAACTTCACATAAACATTTCATTTAACGAAGCCCTTACCCAAATGCCAAAGTACGCCAAATTTCTAAAAGGGCTACTATCAAACAAAACCAAGTTAGAGGAACCTTGCATAGTAACAATGAAAGAAAGATGCTCAGCAACATTGCTAAACAAACTCCCATCCAAGGAAAAAGACCCTAGAAGTTTCACTATTCCTTGCAATATTAGTCATTTACATATCAATAATGCTTTAGCAGACTTAGGGTTAGTATAAGCTTAATGCCTTACACGATGTATGAGAAGTTAGGCATTGGGGAACCCAAACCTACGAGAACGAGCTTAGAACTAGCATATAGGTCCATTTAGTATCCACGAGGAATAGCAAAAAACATACTTATCAAAATTGATAAATTTATCCTCCCTATCAATTTTTTATCTTAGATATGCGGGAGACTCTAAGATTCTGATAATCATAGGAAGACCATTTCTTACAACTGCCCGGGCAATGATAGATGTATTTAACAAAAAGATAACACTAAGGGTAGGCAACGAAGAGGTAATTTTTGATGTAGACCAATCAATAAAGAGACCTCCCACCGAGGACGATGAATGCTATGGGATTGATTTCTTGGATACAACTATACATTTGAAAACCCAAGAGTTATTAGAAGATGACCAATTAGACTCGTTTCTGGTCAATAACCTGGAGGAGAGCATCAATCTATCCGATTTAGAAAGTTGTGGTAAGGCTGATGACATAGTCGAATCCAGAACACCTATACGGCGTATCAAAGAAGTAAATATGTCGTATTCACGAGAAACAAAGAGGACTGACAAAGCACAAAATGAACACCTCTATTCCGCCAGCGCCAACAAAATGGATAAAAAAAGACCAGCACTGAAAGACCTTCCCTCCCACCTAGAATACGCATACCTGAAAGGAGATGAATCTTGTCCAGTAATTATCTCATCCAAACTAACAAAAAAATAGAAAGTTTCACTTTTGCAGGTATTAGAAAAACACAAGGGAGCAATAGCTTGGAAGATGTCAGACATAAAGGGAATAAGTTCGTCATTCTATACACAAGTTCTTAATGGGGGAAAGTTTTAAACCTGTCATTCAACCCCAGCGACGTTTAAATCTGAAAGTCTAAGACGTGGTTAAAAACAAAATCGTTAAGTTACTTGATTCAGGATTAATTTATCCGATCTCGAATAGTCCATGGGTAAGCCCTATTCATGTCATCCCAAAGAAAGGCGGAATGACTGTGGTCTTAAACAACAACAACGAATTAATACCATCTCGCAAAGTTACAAGATGGCGCGTGTGCATTGACTATCGTAAACTGAATGATGCAACACGAAAAGATCACTTTCCTCTTCCTTTTATTGATCATATTTTAGAACGTTTATCGAAAATGAGTATTATTGTTTTCTTGATGGTTTTTCAGGATTCTTTCAAATTCCTATCGCACCAGAAGATCAAGAGAAGACAACTTTTACTTGTCCTTATGGAACTTTTGCCTACAGAAGGATGCCATTTGGATTATGCAACGCTCCGGTGACCTTTCAAAGATGCATGACGACAATATTCCATGACATGGTAGAAGATTTTATGGATGTTTTCATGGATGATTTCTTGGTATTCAGTAATTCTTTTGACCAATGTCTAAATAATTTAGGTAAAATGCTCGGTAGATGTGAAGAACCCAACCTTGTGCTAAATTGGGAAAAATGTCATTTTATGGTAAAAGAAGGTATTGTTTTGGGACATAAAATATCTAGGAAGGGAATCAAGGTTGTTAAAGCTAAAATCAATGTGATTGCCAAACTTCCTAACCCTTCAAATGCAGAAGGTGTTAGAAGTTTTTTGGGGCACACTGGGTTTTATCGCATGTTCATAAAAGAATTTTCTATGATTTCTAAACCAATGACCTAGCTTTTAATGAAGGATGCGAAATTTGATTTTTCTGAAGATTGTAAGAAAGCATTTAATAACTTAAAATATAAATTGACCACTGCGCCTATTATAATATCTCTCGATTGGAACAAACCTTTTGAATTAATGTATGACGCTAGTGATTTTGCAGTAGGGGCAGTCTTAGGACAAAGAATAGACGGGAAATTCAAACCCATCTATTATGCTAGCAAGACCTTGAACGATGCCCAAGCACATTATACCACTACTGAAAAAGAACTTCTTGTAGTTGTTTTCTCTTTTGATAAATTTCGCCCCTATCTTATTTTATCAAAAATTATCGTCTACACTGATCATTCTGCTTTGAAGTATTTATTTAGTAAACAGGTTGCCAAACCAAGGCTTATCAGATGGGTCCTGCTTCTACAAGGATTTGATATCAAAATAAAAGATAAGAAAGGAGCGGAAAACTTGGCTGCTGGTCACTTGTCAAGACTCGAGAATCCAAATATAGGAGAATTAGCCAAAAGATGAAATCACTGATAAATTTCACTATGAGAATTTGATGATATTAAAGACCAAGCTTAATGACGAAGAGCCATGGTATGCGGATGACCTAAACTACATTGTTGGAAAATTTGTACCCCCAAAATGGACTCCGGAAAGGAAAAAATGGTTCTTCTCTCAAGTAAGGAACTATTTTTGGGACGAACCATTCACATTTAGATTGTGTCCAGACAATGTAATGAGAAGATGTGTGGCTAGAAATGAAATCCTTGAAATCTTGGCACACTGCCATTCTGGTCCCACTTGGGGACATCATAGTGCCTCAATTACAGGAAGAAAAGTTTATGAGGCAGGATTCAATTGGCCTAGTATCTTTAAAGATGCTAAAGATTATGTAATGGAGTGCGATGCATGTTAAAAATCGAGAAACATATCATCACAAAACGAGATTCCTCAAAATAATATTCAGGTATGGAAGTATTTGACGTTTGGGGACTTGATTTTATGGGACCATTTCCTGGCTTCAAGGTTAATAAATATATTTTAGTAGCGGTAGATTACGTGTCTAAATGGGTTGAAGCTCAAGCACTCCCCACAAATGATGCTCGCGTAGTGGTTAAATTTCTAAAAGTGTTGTTTGCCAGATTTAGAGTTCCTAAAGCCTTAATCAGTGATAAGGGAACACACTTTTGTAACTCTCATCTGGAAAAAGCATTGCTAAAATATGGGGTAACTCATAAAATATCAACGACATATCACCCTCAGACCAATGGACAAACCAAAGTCACCAACAGAGCAATTAAGCGTATCTTAGAAAGGTTAGTCGGATATAACCCAAAGGATTGGTCTGAATAAAACACAATGATGCATTGTGGGCATTTAGAACCGCTTACAAAACTCCAATAGGATGCACCCCCTTTAGAATGATTTATGGTAAAGCTTGTCATCTTCCGGTAGATATTGAACATAAAGCATATTTGGCATTAAAGTAGTGTAATATAGATCTTACGGCTGCTGCAAAGAATCGTTTTATGGAGTTGAACGAGTTAATGGAATTATGAGATGGAGCATACGAGAATACTCGAATCTACAAGGAAAGAACCAATAGATGGCATGATTCTAGACTTTGCGAAGATAAAAACTTTATAAATGGAGACAAGGTCTTATTATTCAACTCTCGCTTGAAGTTACATCCAGGGAAACTTAAATCAAAGTGGTCCGGGCCTTTCATTGTAAAAATCATGTACCCATACAGAGCAGTAGAAATCACTGATAAAAATGGTTTGAGCTTTAAGGTCAACGGTCAAAGGTTAAAAGAAATACTATGATAAAAGTTTCAATACGGAGGATAACGAGTTCATTGAGCTTGATGAATAAAGAGCGGAAAGGAAAAAGTAAAACTTAACGACTGGCTGAAACAAAAGTGCTTCCTGGAAGACAACCTGTTCATTTTTAAATTGTTTGTCGCATTTTTAATTATTTGCACGAGTCTATCTTCCCAGACACTCCATATGGCGTATCGAACCCCTCTAGATACGGCGTATGGATGTGTTTGGACGTTATCAGTCTATAATTTAATTTTCAGTACTTTAAAACTATTTATTTTCTTTTACAGGAACTATACGGCGTATCTTAGGGTTTGGGATACATCGTATTGATTCCTGTACAGTTGTGTGTTTAACTGTTTTCCTGCATTGTAACCATTGTATAACCGAGATAGGAATTGCACTTTTGTCTTCTATACTTTTATGCATGACCTTGTTATAAGGAAATTGACAATATGGTATAATTTGAAAAAGACGTGTGTTGAACTTGTATGAGCATTCTAAAGCCTCGCCAACACACTTTTGCTTAAGAACTCAAATTGGATAATCATCCCAAGCAACATATCAGGGGAGTTCCTCGTTCTAATTCTATTTCCCATTTTCTTTAATTATTTTATCTATACAACGAGGACGTTGTATAATCTAAGTGGGGGGATGAAGAATTAGAATGCCTAATTGTCCTTTCTTTTACAAATAATATGCTATATTCTTAAATTATGACAAATTTAAATTTTTTTCTAGCATAACTTTTGTAAAAATTACTAGTTACATGACCTTGCGCACTATAACCCTTAATACCAAATTGTGAGAATTAAGCCTATTATGTTTCCAAACGTTTATTAAAAATTCCACAAAAATTATGAGTGTGTCGGTGATGTAGTGGACTTTAGAACTTAGCTTGGTATATCACTCGCGACCACAATGATGAGTACTATGGACTTAGATGGAGAAACATTTTTAACTGGTAAATTTCTAGGAATACAGCAAAAAGCCTAAATGTTGTAAAATTAATTAACTACACTGGTTAGTTAAATCCCATGTAACCCTTAGCTTACTCTTACTATAAGAGTAAGATCCCCTAGAAAAACCTGTTGAGCCATTCTTGTTTTTTTCACACCATATGTTTATTTCGTTACACTTTTACACCTTAGCCTACCATGTAAATTAAGCCTACTTAATCAAAGTTGCTAGTTGCTTTTGTGTAAATTTTTGTATTTCCTGTGTCAAAGTGAAATTTTCTATCTCCGGTTAGGTCGGGAAATTGCAAAATGCAATGGGAAAATATGTAACTCGTGTATTTTGCTACTTTTGCGATTATGTATTATGTCCGAAGATGAAGTGTTAAAGGAAAATATTATCCGGATGAATTATGATTGTTAAGACGGTGAAATTGCACCAAGATTTATGTTAAAAAAATAGAAAAATAGAAAATGCATCAAAAAAGATAAGGATGATTGATAGTCGGTTCGCTAAACTTAAAACCGATGAAATACTTGAAAGCATCGATTATTAGTTGATATGTGGATAAAAATCAACGATATACAGTTTTGTATAAAGTGGCCGATATCACCACTTTTATAAAAGTATGTAAACTTAGGATGTTTGGGAAGTTGACCATTATGGGAATGCCAACTTAGGTTGTCTTTGTCATCTTTATGATCGAGGCGTTTGTATATATTTCGAGTCTTTATCATGGAATGGTCAGGAAAAGTTACTAGCAACTACCTTATTTGTTCAAGCTTAATCTATTTGTTTTGTGAATTTTATTTAACAACAATTTGCTTCCCATTCCTAGCAATTAACCTTAGGTTTTACTCGAACGAGGTTGAGATCGAGTCATGCATGTCTATTCCGTCGTTACGGCCATGTATGCGTGATTCAGCCACCTTGTTGGTTTATTACTTTTGGTGAAAACTAGAAGATCCCTACCCTATATCGTTCTTCATCCTAACCCTTGGTTAAACTCGAATAAGGATGTGATCGAACACACATGTCTATTCCGTCATTACGGCCGTGTATGTGTGCTTCAGCTGCCTTGTTAGTGTGGTACTATCGGTGAAAGATTGTTAGAATGATCCACCTTTGCCTTATATAAAAACCCAATTTACCTTTTGACTTGTTTCTCCTTAGCTCTAATGGTAGAGATGTGTATCCTTGCCAAGCATATGATACAAAGCTAATCACGAATGACCAAATGAGCGTACCAATTAAATGTTACACCCTAGATTAGTTGAGTGATCTGAGTGTTTTCATTTCCATATTTCGTGAGGTGCTTGGTCTTGTACAGGTGATTAAATCAAAAGAAGTGCTTAAACGGAAAAATCCTTGACTTCGGTTGGGATACATTTTCAATATAATCTAGAGTCTAGTTGAGGAAAACTAGGATTCAAGTGAGGGGATATTTGATGACATCAAATAATGTCATATTTATACCATCATTTATCCCGAATAAACTAACCACTTTTATATAATTATTGCAAGAATTTGTACTTAATTGCTTAAAAGTGTTATTTGCAGTAATTAAGGAGTGATTTGTGAAGTGTGATAACCAGTAATTTGCTAAGGGTTAAGTATTATAAAATATTATAGTTTTGAATTTTGAAGTCTTTCGATCTTGTCAGTTTTCCTAATGAAAGCTGAAAAGTTGACTTCTGTTGACTATTTTGCGTAAAAGCGGTTTCGGTTTAACCAAGAGTTTGATGAAGTTTTGAGTTCGTAAATGAATCACTTTTGATTCGTTTTTCTGTTTTAGAGTGGTTTTGGAGTTTTCTATGCTTTCCGGGAAGTTTTTTCGCGTTTAGCGAAAAATCGTCACGCAGCGCGTACCGGCACGACAGTTTATTCAAGTATGGAGATTTATTGAAGTTGGGAATGTGTTAATGGGTTTATTTATTTAATAAATTCATAATAATGAAATAACGATGAATTAAAATGTAAATTGTGAGTGTGCGATTTGAAAGTTATCAGAAAAACGGCTGTTTTCATGAAGTTCGGTAAAAGACTGTAACAGTCGTAAAAAGGTAAAATTTTGGGAGAATATAAGTTTTCAAGCCATATTTTGTGATTTGAAGTGTTTTTAAATGGATGAGCAAGGTTCGGCTGAGTTTTGTCAAAAATTCATGTTTTCGGTGCGGAGTCGGCCGATAACGGCTCAAAATGGATTTTTATAGCAATTTAATGTGATAGGTGTCATATGAATAACCTAGGTTTATGGAAAAACGATTTTAAACACGATGAGAATGATAAATAAGTTTGGTTGACGTTTTAAATAGATGAAAATTAAGTTTTTAAGTGTTCCCGACACAAAAAAGAAGACCTGTGGCCTCCTATGATGCTTGGACGCCTATATTGGATAAGATGGGACAAGAAGGCTAAAATTTTTCTAAGTTGTTCCCTTGCTACACATATATTCCTCCACCTTAACAAATTTCTCATTCATTCACTCATTTTCAAAATAGTAAAATTTTTTTTATCTCTCTCTACAAATCGGACGAACCACAAGGAAAGGGAGTTTTAATCTTCAAAAGCTTAATTGTGAAGAGATCACTTAAGGAATGGTTTGTGTGGCTAAAAATGAGTTTCTATCTTAATGCATAAATAAAAACCTGTTTTGAGTTATTTGGTTTTGGATAATTCTTTTGAGCAAATTTAGATAAAACAGTCAAGTAGGGTAGAATTTAGTTTATGCTTAAATGTCCTATTTATGCAGATCATTAGAGGCCTTATTCTAGCTTAATATAGGTTGTTATCTATTGAATTTAGCTCTTTGTAACCTGGTTTCAATCTATTTTAAGTTTTTAAGTAGTCAATAGTAGCTTTTGAGTCTAAATTTTTAGTTTAAAGTTGTTAAATTATCTTTGAAAAAGCAAAAAAAACAACTAGTGCCATTTTAAATTCCACTTTTCTAGCTTATTTCTTATCCATTATGCTTAATTCCTGCTTATTTGAGTCATTTGAGTCCAGTTCTTAATATGTTTTTTGCTTTTTAGCCTATTCTCATTGCTTATTAGCCCTACATATTAGCTTAAAGTTAGTAAAAAGTCCCTTAAAAGTGTGTTGAGTCAAACTGTCTTAAATACCTTTTACATGTTTTTCAGCTTATTTGGTTTGCTTATTTCTTAGTATTAGTGCTTATTAGGTCTAGGTCTACTTCAGCTTATTTGCTTTCTAATGCTTTTTGAAGTCCAAGAATCCAAAATAGTTTTTAAGTTAAATGTCATTAAGTCTTAATAAGTAAATCTGCCATTTTCTTCTATGCTTTTTCTTGCTTATTAATAAGTTTCAGCAATAAGTCTCTTTATTAAAAGTGCATATTTTTACTTATTCTTTAGCTTTTTCAAAAAGAAAATAAAAATTGTTTTTCCCAAAAAGGTAGGTCACAGGACTCGAACTTGTGACCTCCCTCACACAACATACACGTCTTAACACTGCGCCCTTGAGTCTTTTTCATTTACACTTTGCACTATTAATTTCTTATACAGGTTTTCAGTTTTAAGCTTATTGAGCTTATTGATTTTTAACAGCTTATTTATAAGAGCTTTTTCATCTGTTTTTCTTTGTAAACTTCAAGATTAGTGTCTAGTATTTTTAGTAATTTTCTCAAAATTTTAGGATTAAGTTTAGTATTTTTAATTTATTTTTTAGTATTATTTAGTTTAAAAAATAGTTTTAATTAGTTTAAAAATTCAAAAAAATATTTTCTGTGTTTTAAAAAATAGTTTAATGCATTTTAGTTTAGAAATTTGCATTTTGAGTTTTTAGAGTTTTAGTTTGTCATTTTTAGTTAAATAGTTAGTTAATTTTAGTTATTAATTAGTCTTTATTTGATTTAAATGTCGTTAGGTTTTTAAATTGCTTTAATTTCTAGTTTAGCGTGCCTTTATATGCTTTCCCTTTGCGTTCTTGTTTATTTTTAACGTAGAAAGTTTTTACATTTTGTCATTATCAAAACGTAGAGAGGTTGAAAATATAAATAACATTTTTAGACATTATTTGTATTATCAATCTCCCCTTTTTGATGATGACATAATATAAACTCATTTAATGTAAAAAAAAAAGTTTACAAGTTATTAATGATTCAAGATCTATAGGATTTTCTAGCAAAAGGTGGTGGAGATTTTATTTGAATATTAATTAAACATTTATAATGTTTAATTTTGTGGTGGTGGAAGTGGAGGAAAAGATGTAGTGATGAGGTATTCAAGGTGATGATACATGTAGTGCATTTCATCTCTTAAATAAATGATGAGGTTACGGTTGGCAGAAGAAAAAAAGGCTCCTAGCTAAAGCTAGCTTGTCTCGCCCAGGAGGTGAGAAGAGTTAAGAACAAGACACATGATAAGAATAACATGTTGAGTCTTACATGTATTAGTTGGCGTACAAATATTGGACGTGACGTGATCGAGAAGTGTCCACATGGATCAATGTTATTGACGTTCTCTAATCGTGGCGACCTATCTCAATGACTTAAGGATGTAGGTCATTTAGCTTTGTTTCTCAGTAGGTCTATACTTAGTTTCTAGTTACTGCGTGAAAGCGTAACATTGTGTACTAATGTTAGATTCAGTGGGAGGTAAGGAGAAATGGCTTATTGGTTAAGATGGCAATTTGCAACTCCAAGTTGAAATAGACTAGAGATGGATTGTTTTCTTGGGCCCCTTGTGTGCAGTAGATTTGTAAAAAACATGGCCATTCGACTAAAGTGTCAATGACACCAAGGGAGTACAAATCGAACAACGTTAAAGACAAGACACGAAGAAAGTATTCAGAACACATTCATGTCCAACACTTTAAAAAATATCGCAAAGTGCAAAGGGATACAACCATATACCTGAACTTAGTCTAGAAGCACTAAGTTCATAAATCACTAATCTGGATATTGGATCAGTTTTTGTGAGTTGGGTACTTCAATGTCTTGCTTAGGACCTCTTTGTACGGCGAAAGAATAATATAACACCACGACTTTGTTAGTTTGACAAAGTGAGAGTCTGAAAGGATAATGTATAAACCAACAACGAATTTCACTACAAGCCTTCACAAAAATGCATAAGGGTCACACCGGTGCACACTAAACGGGACAATGCAATCGGAAATGAGAAATGAGTTATGAAATGAAAAAAGAGGAAAAAGGAAATGAAAATACAACGTTATTTGATAACATCAAATATTTAATACTTTTTGGTATCAAATTCCTTATCAAAATGCGTGTAATTATCTAATAAATGTCTGAAAATGATACTTAATCACTTATTTCTTGTTTTCAGGAAGAAATTGAGCATTTATGCAAGAAACATGGGATTTGTACACAAAAACAAGCAAATATGGATTTTTCAAGACATTTTACGGTGTAACCATCCCGCAAAGGTTACGCCGTAACATAATTAAGGCAAGAATGGTCATCACCAAGGTTACGGCGTAATCACTTGCAAAATTTACGCCGTAACACATCTTATTATGGAATGATGAGTCATCCGAGTCAGCTTTACGGCGTAACAAGGAGCTGAAGTTACGCTGTAATATCAATTTTGCCTACAATAAGGAAGCCCACATCAGCATGATTACGGCGTAACCATATACAAAGGTTACGCCGTAACAAGTTTGAAAAGTATAAATAGAGCCATCATTCTGCGTATTCATCATCAACCCTTCTACCACAGCATCAAGGGGAGAACCAAGCTTCCAAAGGTCGAAGAAATCCATCTGAAGTCCAAGTGAGAAATCACTTTACTTACTTTTGTATTTAATCATTCATAAATGAATCCTGTAAGAATTATGAGTTTTCGATCAATGAATCCCTTCATTATTTCTTACTGTTCTATTACCATAAATGGCTAAGCACTTCCAGTGTTGGCCTAGTTATGTAATTACTGATGTTTTGATTAATGTTTCCTGTTTAATTATCGTTTTATTAGATATCCTTATAGCTTGTCATAGATCCCTGCGTTTTAGAAATATTGAAAGGTAGTTTAGATCTGGTTAATCCTCTTATTTGGCAAACCGCTGAACTTAGGGTTACAAAGGTACTAGGATAAGTTGGAATCTATCCTAGTGTAGGAATCAGTCTGATCACCGCCTTAATCACCCTAAATACTTAAAGAAGCACATGAACTCTTTCAAGAGAGTTAATAATCTGTTTAGGTTATAGACAAGTCTTTTAGATGGTTGGTACTTAATAGCTACATCCAGGATACTTTAACATCGCGACTTTTGAGCAATAGGGATCCATAGAAGTATAGGACAGACCTCGAACGTCAATTCAGATCTGTTAATTTAGAACACTAATAAAACGATACTTAGACGTACTAGGAAACATGTCATATACAGTAGCAATGAAGTAACTAGGTTAGCACGCGTTTCTCCCTATAGTCTTCTTCTCAATTTACTTTTTCGTATTTAATTTCTGTTTTAATTCTCATAACTATTCAAAACCATTTTCAAACCTGTGACAATTTAAATTATAACTAATCTAAACTTAGCTCTTGAGACGATCTCGGATTTACCAATCGTACATTACACATGACTGGGTTCTCTGTGTAACACCCCCATTTTTACAATATAGCAGCGGAAGCTAATCTGGGGTATTACTTCATAGTACAACAGTCACAATCATAGAAAATGACTCAAAAGAGACGTTTTTAAAAGATACGTTATCATTCATTAAAATCAGAGTTTTACAAAGGCAGGTCCCAAAATCTAGAAACATAAAATGTGAATGATAACAAGTTTTAGCCATCTTCAAGTCTATGCCACTCCATGCCATAAATTGCTCAATTACCTGGGATAAACATGCATAAAAAGGGTCAACACAAAGGTTGAGTGAAATTCATAGGTTTGAAATGTAATAGTTGAATACATGTTATCATAATGGAAATATTTGCATTGCAGGGATAATTATGATAGAGAACATTATTTATCAAGGAGAACATTATTATCATGGAGAACATTATTATCATGAAGAACATTATTATTGCATCTAAGCTCATGAATCACATATTTAAACTCAATAGAATCGAGAGCTTCTACCTGAGACATACTAGGAGTCACTATCAAAAGAGATACTAGGAGCTATTACCCAAAGAGATATTGGGAGATACTACCCAAAGAGATATTTCCAAGTACTTAGGTAATAATATATCAGGATAGCATATAGTTTAGAAAACACTTGTATTCATGGTTTATAGCAGGTATTACAAGTTTATAAAGTATTTAAAAGATTGAAATGTGAGGTTATGAACACATTAAGTCTTTGAAAAGTAATCACATTGTGAAAAGATAAATGAGTATGTATAAGAGTTTGTAACAAGCATGTATCCCCCCTCACGGGTTTATAAAACATGTAAATTAGTAAAGGCGAGGTTATGAACTTCACCCGATAGGTAGTTGTAATAAATATTCCAAAATGAAGGCTGACGACTTTATCACAATCTTAACAGGGAAGGTTGATATAGCAAGATGATAGTAAACAGCCACGTCACGCAACCTGAGTAAATATGTTAAGTCTTAGGAAGATTGTACTCTAGAACTTTGGTTTTAGTAGTTTAATATTGTTATGAGTTTGATTGGAGAGTTTGGAATTATTGTATCACCGTTCGGGCCATCATAATTCAGAGGTCATTCAGCAAACGTTTGAGGAGCTAGGGAACTTTAAATTGTAAACCCAACAACTCAGTCAGAACGTAATACCAAGATGAAACCCCTTAATATGAAGCTCCCTAGTATTGTGGTATGATATAGATTTGGGATAGGATTTTTAAAAGCACATGGATGATGAATTATATAATAGTTATAACATAATCGGTTTTAAGCGTTTTGCTCAATAACTGGAAATGATAAGCACGTCAAGCGTTAATTAAAGTTATGTCTTGTAAGGTTTTGAACATATTTTTACACTTTTTCAAAATGTTACATTTTAGACCCTTGAGAATGAAAAATGGCAAAATATACCCTTGGAGTATAAACTTTTACAAGTTTGGTCCTTCTAGTTTAAAAGATGTACAAAGTAAACCTTGCACTTTGAAAAGTGACATAATAGACCCTTATAGTTATAACTTTGATAAAATGACATTTTTAGTCCTTTTAGTTATAAGTTTCAGAAAGTTACGATATATACCCCTTGCATGGATAATGTTTATAAAACAAGTCCAAATTTACATGCAAGCTTATTTTAACATTCCAAAAGATAATTGCAGGTTATAGCTTATTAATATAAGCTAAAATAAGATGTTTTAACGTGACGAAAGTTTAAAATAACTATTCGTTAAGCCAGAAGTCAAAACGGGTCGAATTAGGGTTTTTAAATGAAAACGCTTAGGTTTTTAATTCAAATTCCTTCAAAAATCAATAAAGTGGTTATATTAACATTATTTAAGATAGATTATAACAACATTATAACATTTAGATTGAAGAAAAACATAGAATTAGGGTTTATGAGTTCGGTTTTGGATCAAAATGGGAAAACGTTAAGATTTTTGTAAAAATGGCTTAAGCAAGTCTTCATGCATGATTATAAGGATGATATTTGAATGTAGGAGCAGAATGATGTTCATAAAAACCTGGGTTTGAGCTTGAAAGATCAAAAATGGTGGAAATGGGTCACTTCGGGTTCGTATGTACTCGCATGTCTAGTTTCTTTGCTTCGGGGCTTCAAATCTTCAACACACCTCTTGATTCTTGTTCTTGGATCTCCTTAGGAACCCATTGAGCAGATATTTGCTACAATGGTGGGTTATAGAAAGAATATGGGTGGTGCAAGTTTGAATGAGAGGTGCGAATGGGTTTTTATACCCAAATGAGACTTTGGAGGACAAGGTAAGAGGATGATGTAGCATGGTTCTGTGGTAGCTGAATTGGAGGGGCTAGGGAGGTGATGTGGTGGTCTATAGTGGTAGAATAGGTGAGGTGGAAGTGGTTTTGGGTAGTTCTTAGCCGCGGCAAGACTTGGTGCCAAAGGGAGGATATGTGGCTTCATTTAGGGCCAAGGAATGGTTATAGCAGCATGGTAAGCTATTTAAGAGAGTGAGGTGCTTGTCACTGAGGAGCTTGTTTGCAAGAGAAGTTTAAAAATGGGTCAAAATGCAAAAATAGGGGTCGCGGGTTCATTAGGGCTTATTAGGGCTCAAATTGAGTTTTTAGCCTTGCATTTCGCGTACTCTTATGATATAATGATATATATATGTCCTTAAGACTTGTATTAAGGATTAATAACAAGAATTGATAGGTGGTTCGGGTTTAAAATGGGCAAAAATGAGTAAACGGGTCAAAAGTTCAAATTAGGGTTTGTTTAGGGTTTTCAAGGTTTAATTCTTGTACATTGTTCTAAAAATGGTGAAATGATGATGGATTGTGATTTTTAATGTTGTAATTTATGTTATTACAACTTATTTGAGTGTTGGTTGAGGTTAAAAATGGATAAGAACCAAGAAACGGGTCATGGTTTACTATTTAGCTCGGGTTAGGGTTTCTAGGTTTCATTTCATGAAATTTTATGAAATGAGAATGATTATGGAATGTAAATGAAGTGTATGACTTGCTTGTAACTTGTACTTGATGGATTATACAAGATTCTTTGAAAAACGGAGGTAAAACGGCTATTTTGGATGTTGTGCATTAATGACTTGTACATTATGCTTTAAGAACTTATACCTTTCTTTGGAGGGAATTTATATTTCAAATGAGATATTGTATTACTTGTGCATATGCTTTAAAAGTTTGTACATTCACTTTAGATGTTAACTTTTCATGGAATTAGGGTTTAAAGATATACGATAACGGTTTAAAGCCTGTTTTGATATAACGTTGCGAATGGTACATTATATGAGTAATGTACTTTGTAATAATGATATTAAGATATTGACTTGATATGTTATGATGTTTGCTTGACATATATGTAGATAGGATTGCCATAGGTAGATTGCGTGAGCTCGTTAACTTTAGTTATGCAAGTTACGTTGCATAATAAGAGATTAAAGCAAAAAAAATCCCCGTGAAAAAGTGATATATTATATAATAAGTAGATATTACATTGATGAAATACTACAAAATTACGGGTTGTTATATATTACGAACTCAATATTTGAAAGTACATTGCATCTAACTTAATAGATGGATATTTACATTGAGAAAATTGTGGGTTGTTATAATTTCTATTGTTGCAACTCTCATCTCACAAAGAACATATTATTGAGCTAGTGAAACAAAGTAGCATCATTATTTATAAAATCTTGTTTTATAATCTTTCAAAAATTAAAACACAACATATGGATGTATAGATCTTAAACATATATGAAAGAACATAAGTTAAACACAAAGAAAAGATTCTAAGACCCTTAAAGAATGAAGAACAAGTAGAGAAATCATAAGATCTATACCCCAAAATACTAGATCTATAAAACCCAACAACAAATCTTGAAAACCTAACCTTAGATCTTGAAGAAAAACCTTTAAATCAAAGAACCAATACTTCAAACCACCTTATATGTTCTTAGAAATGAACCTAGTATGCTTGAATCTTGCTAGAAATTAAAGATATAGAAAACCCTAAGAGGGTGTTGTGTGCCGTGAGCTTTAAAGAAGGAAAAGGGAGATAAAATTTTTGTTGATGACTTTGGAAATGATACGAAACCCTAGGTTATGAGATGTGCTAGTATTTATAGGAAGATATTAGGGTTTAGGGAGTGTATACTAGTGTACTTGTGACCAATACACACCAAAGGTGTGTGTGTGTGGTTCGGCTAGAATAAGGCCACAAGGACCATGGCTTGCAAATTTTAAAGTTTGATTTGATTGGTATGCATTAAGTTGGTCAAATGTGCAAGTAAAACTCTTACATAAGTGTAAGAGGTCACATGGAGAGTTTAGCATGGTAAGTGTGCATGAAATGGACTCCCTCATGTGTCACTTTCATACACATGCATAGGACTTTCAAAAAAAATTCCTTTGATTTAATTTCAAGGCTTATGGTGCATTTGGTTTGGTTTAGGCGTTCAATGTATAACAAGTAAAGAGGGTGAATGAAATTTTTTACATATGAACATGAGATGGATGATAAGTAAAGTTTACATGAAAAGATTTCGAGTTTCCGAGGTTTCGTTAGGTCAAAAACACAAAAAACATTATTTAAACGTTATAGCATAAAAATAAAGACCGGGAGTGATCGTAAACTACAAAAACTCTTAGAAGATAAAATAACTCATATAATATCTAAACTAATCAAAATCCAAAGTCGGAACGTGTTCGATGACGTTTTTCAGATGTACGCGGGTTAGCTTCCTGGTAATCTGCCAGATTCAAACGTAACATATAAAAGTCAAAAATAATGATCGGAAAAGTTTAAAATATTGACCTGAAATTTTTGGAGTGTGACAGTCAACTTCCCAATCATCCCAAAACATTACATACTCTACAAGGCAAGTGGCGATATCTTCCGCTTTATACTATACTCTATCGTTGATTTTTTAGATGTATCAACGAGTAATCGATCGTTCGTGTAATTCCTTCGGTAGTTGCGAAACGATTATCTTCAAACTTTTCTTCTCTTTTTTGTTGTGATTTTTCTAATTTTTTCAATTTTTTGTATTTGTTTACTAAGTATACTTCAAATCTTGGTGTGGTTTCACCATTTTCACGATCATAATAATTCCGGATAATTCCTTCGATAGTTCCTTCATTCTTCGGTTTCACCATTAATTGTGATGGTAGTAAAATCACATGAGTTTTGACTAGTAATATAAATTCCCATTTGCAATCTGCAAATTTCCAACCACACCAAAGATATAAAATGACACAAGCCTCAGGAAGTACAAACTTTACACTTTAAGCAACTAGCAACTGTAAATTAAACTTAATTTACCAGGGTAGGTTAAGGTGTAAGGGTGTAATGAAACAAATAGTTGGTGTAATTCCTAAAGGGTTGGCTCTATGGGTGGTTCTAGTGGATCTTCACTCTAAAGGTGAGAGTGGAAAAGGGTTTTAACTAGAGGTTAACTAACCGGTGTAGTTAGTTAATAAACAACATGGAAAGGCGATTTAGGTGTAATCCTAAAAATTTACCAATTTAAACAAGTTACTCCATCTAAATCCCTAGTACTCATCACTGTGGTCTCAAGTGATATACCAAGCCAAGTTCTAAAGTGTATAATATCAGCGGCACACTTATATTTTGTGGAATTTAGGTAAACATTTCGAAACGGATAAGGTTATATCCTTACAATATCTAATAAGGGTTATTATGTGTGGGTTATGAAACAAATAATTTCACAAAAGTATGCTTGAATTTTTTTTAAATTTGAGCATAATTTAAGCATTTTAATGTGAAAAATAGGACAAGTAAACATTTTAATTCCACCCCCCACTTAAATTATACAATGTCCTCGTTGTATGAATAAAACATTAAATACAGGAATTTAAAAAGAATTAGAATGAGAAACTCCCTTCATATTTTGCTCGGTTGATTCTCCGTGTTAATTGTTGAGCAAGATTTCATGTTGAACAGCCGTCTTGAGGTTTCAAGACTCCAACACTTCAATATTTCCAGATTTATAAATTCTCCACCAACATTCGTCGATTTCCTTTCACGAGGTCCTGTATAAATTCTCAAAAAACAAATGCAATTTCTATCTCTGTGTATTCGTTGGTTAGACTCGAAATCACCTAAAAACTGTATAGGAAGTCGTATTGATACCTGTATACGTTGTATTCATTTAATGAATACGTCATATAGACTGTGCTGAAAATAAAGACTGGATAATGTCCAGATAGTGAATACGCCATATCCCTGGGGTTTGGATACGGCGTATAGACAGTCTGGGAAGACAGACTCGATAAAAATTGAAAATTACATTCCGGGTTGTCTCCCGGCAAGCACTTTTGTTTACAGAAAAGTCTTTAAGTTATACTTTCCCCAATTTAGTCCCATCCTTATAAAACAATTTGGGGTCGAACGGGATGCCAAATGGCACATATAAATTCTTAAAAAGATTTATTAGCATCCCTTTGATAATATAATTACAAGTCATGATATTAACATTTAATTCCTTGATAAAAATTTTAGTTTTAAATAATTTATTAGATGTATCATGACTTGTTTCCAAAAGCTTATTTGACTCATGTGCATAAGCACCAACATCGGTATTTATTACATTACCCTTCGAAGACTGTTTGATATTGATTTTATCATTATCATGGTCCTTATCCGCTTTGAATCATTAGGATAAATTATGTTGAAAGGGAATAGATCATCAAAGTACAAAATGTTTTGTTCCTCTTCATCATATTCAGACAATGATGTTTCATCTTTAAAATTAAATTCATCGATATGTTGAGGTGTTAAAGTGGGTTTAGTTAAGAAATTTGATTTAGACGTTAGAGCATCATTGTAAACAATGGCTAGAAATTCGTTCTCAAATTCTTTAAAGAAGTCTAAATCATCAATACAACTGACTGTAGGCTCAGGTGATAGAAACTAAGGCATATTGACTTTTTCATTATCATTTTCCGAATCCATTTTCAAATCGTTGGTAGAAATTATTTTATAAGAAAATGAGTTTTGTCAAAAATTACCGTGTAATCTTCATTTTTGGATTCGTCAAACGATATTCTAAAGTCAATTTTATTGTCGTTAAGAGGACTTACCATGGGTTCACAAGAGTACGTTACTTTAGATGTAAACGCGTTATCAAAGACTATAGTTGGGAATTCAGTTTCAACATATCTGAGGTCATGAACGTCTTCATTATCCCAGAGCTTACCGTACGTAGCAGTTTCCCAGTTATACACCTTACCACGCCTTGGAGCTTTTTCTTCCTCAAGCCTGATATATTCTTTCATAGTAATATTGGGGTCGTCCATTTTAACCTATAATAAATTCACTAGGAAAGAAAACTGTCAAGTAGCGTGTTACCACCCTTAAAACCCTAGGGGGAATCCTTTATTCTCAATCAAGATGCCTCAACTGGATAAATTCACTTCGAACGCTGTATTCAGTAAATTGAATACGCCGTATTGATGATAGAGTCGAATACGCTGTATTGGTTTGAAAAAAACAACACTTTAACGAGCAGTGTACCCGGTCAGTGGTAGTTTCATGGTAAGTAGGGTGTCAATCGCTAAGAGCGAGAGCGTTAATTCCTAATTCTATCAGTATTTTAGTTATCTATGTTAGTACTAAATTAATCTAATTTACCACAATCATAACAAGTCCAAATAGGCTGAGCGTTAGCACCCGTAGCAACATTATTCTCCTTGCAATACCTTGCCTTATGTCCAACCTTTCCACACTTGTGACATTTGATCGTACACTGACCAACATGGCGAGTAAAACATCGTTCACACAAAGGAAGCTTTCCATCAATAGGAGCGGTAACCATAGCTCGCGCATTTCCTTGCTTTTGGTTATTCTGCAAAGTCTGATGAGAGTTATCCTTTTGATTGCCCTTACTACTACTATTTCTAACTTGAAGGCTTTCCCCTTTCGCTTCTTACCTTCTAAAATTCTTTCATTTCTAGCTTGCAACTTCTGCTCCATCAACTTATGAGCCATACGTACGGCTTTGTTCAAATCAGCAGGCTTAGACAATGTCACTTTACCCTTGACGTTATCCGTTAAACCTAGAGTATAAGCATCAACCTTCACTCTTTCAGGCTTTACCATTCTCGAACACATCAATGCAAGCTCATTGAACCTCAAAGTATAAGCAACAATGTCATACTCCTTAACCTTCAAGTTCCACAACTCGTGCTCTATACGTTGTATTTCTTCTATCGAACAAAACTCAGCAGTCATCAGTTGCTTCATCTCAGTCCAAGGCATTTGGTTCACAGTCTCCAAACCCATAGTTGCAACTTTAGTTTTCCACTAAGTCAAAGCTGGTCCTTCCAATGTAGCAGCAGCAAACTTTACCTTCTTACCATCTACACATTCACTGATCTCGAAAACACTCTCAGTTTTCTCGAACCACCTACGCAATTCAACAGCTCCTTCAACCCCACAAAATGCAGCACGATTGCACTTCACAAACCCAGCAAAAGTGCACTCACGAACAAAAGGTGCAGTGTCTCGACCCCTAACTGGCCCAGATCCACTAGCATCGTTCCTAATACTCGCTTGCCTTGCCCGCTCAGCAGCAATAGCGGCATCAACACTTTCCTTGATCATTCAGCGAATAACAGCTTAAGTCATAGGTGCAGACTATAGAGGTATGATTCTGTCACGTCACACAGAAAACATTCTGGTAAGCATCCATAACATGATATTCTCATAACATGATATAATGACACATCAACCACAACAACAGCCACACAACATCAAGTAGTAATCAAAAGATAGTCATTCATTTTTCATCACAAAAAGTTAATACATAGTTGCATTGTTTCATAAAATGATACAAATCGTTACAACCAATAGTACTAGTTCTACCAACTAAGGACGCAGTTTAGTGATTACACAACAAAAGAAACTACAATTGAAACTAAACTACTACACATCAGGAGGAGATCCTTGCGGCTCAGACAAAGGACTCTTCTCATCTTCAATCCGAACATCAATAGCTTCATTCGGTCTTTCTTTAAACACAAATCCCCTACCAATCATCTCTTGATAGAACTCATGAGCTCGAACCCTAGTCCAATAGAGATCTCTCTCGACTCGTTCATTCTACATATGAAGGAATGTGTTGCTTAACCTTGCTTCTTTAAGTTCCTTCTTTAGTTTCTTACACTCAGCTTTTTCTTTAACATTATCGAGTTTTTCAACTAATTTTTCCATTGCAACCGTTCCTTGTTCCACACTAGAAGGTACTTCATTACCCAGATCCAAAATCAACTTACCATAAAACTTATCCTTTGCCTCTCCTTTCTTCTCGACCAATGCATGCGTCCTATCACGACCATACAATCGTCTCGAAAAATTGACCATTCGACCAAAAAGAGAGTCAATATCCCGTCTCATGAAGCCAGGTAGCAATCTATCACCATCCTCTCGAGGAATAGCGGCAGTAAACGATTCACCTACCTCATAGATACTAATAGGAATAGTCTCATCCTCATGCTCAATAGGATTCTCAACCTCAGTCTCATCATCAGGTTCAGACTTAGAAGCAAGCGGTGGAGGATTAAGAGGATACACCTCTTCGTAAGGATATGTCAACTCCGGCTCATTTTCATCTTCCTCAATGTCGATCTCCATATCATCTTCATCTTCTTGAGGATCTTCTTCTTCCTCAAATTCGTCTTCTTCTGGGTCTTTGTCTTCATCTTCTAAGACAGGTTCGGGAACAACAGGAGCATCATCATGTTGATTCGGCTCAACAACGGCTACATCATGATCATGATCGGGAGGAATCACATTTACCATGATAATTTAGAAAATATCATATAATACTTACTTAATAGCGTATCACTTCTTATTATTATCGGAACACTATTATCAAAATAACAGTTTGCATCAAAGCGCAACAAACAAAAATTTACAATTTGCGACATTCTCAATCCGCATATATCTTAGTTATATTTCAAACATACATAATAGTAGTTATCATATCATCACATGACATTTTATGCATACAACACATGCACAAATGCACCAATACATAATACTTTATGCATCCAACACATGCATAAATATCTATACTTAACCAATCATACATATAATACATACATAAATATACTTACATATAACAATTAATAACTATACCTTACATGTAACCAATGGCAATGAGGAGTATCAGCGTGCGTGTAGAAGCGTCATAGTTTAGGTTTTTCAAAAGACTCGACCTAGTTCCTTAGAACCTTAGACTCATGACATTACTTTGATATCTAACATCACTATAATCCGAGTTTTGAAAACAACCTAGTTCTCTACAACCGAAGCTCTTGATACCAATCTGTAACACCCGCCCAGAGGAGCATCGGATTGCGCAACGGAAATTAGCAATTTGGTGTTACTAAATAGCATCCGTCACCACGATAATAGAAAACGACTCAAATAAGACGTTTACCAAACATGTGTTCCATAAATATTCAGAGTTAAAAGTACATTTAGGTCCTACAGAATCGCAACCACCGTCTATTACAAACCATGAAAAGCAAATTGTTTTTAAATAAAAGACATCGTTTTAAACACCATATGAGATATTGTTTTTGAAAGACCGGAACACACAAGAAGTCTTTCCATAAAATCCTTCACCACACGCATGACACCTCCACGCCATCATTGCCTTCAGCCTTGGTTACCTGGGATAAAACATGTTTAAAACGTCAACAACAAAGTTGAGTGAAATTCATAGAGTTTAAATTAATCAATAAGTAAAAACCTTTGAACACATTATTAATTCTCGGGAAAACAAAGCAACAAATGCAATGTGTAGCAACTTCTTTTCTTTCACGTAATAAGCTCATGACACCGAACGTTAACAAAACATATGGCATTTCATATGCTAAAAGGGTGCCTCAAACAAGGTATTATTGTCATATACCTACTAATTTCTAATAACAAAATGTTCGTTTAACAGGGTGGTCACAAGGATTCAAACCCCGGACAGGGTTGTCAAACCTAATAGATCTATTTAATGCATTAGCGTTTACCTCACAACAAGGCAATTAACGGTTCATGAGATAAGGGACTTCGACAATAGCAACTTATGCGAAAACAATCTCATAATCGGGTCCAGCATACCATAAAATCATATACCATAACACATGCATTATGAGTATCGATTATTAAACAAACATGTATCCCCCTTGCGGTTTTAAAACATTTACAAAGAATTTAAATGTCGAGGCTAGAACTCACCTTAAGCAAATGATCCAAATCTAATCAATCAATCAATCAACAAGCGCAATAAACTTTCAACGTTCTCAACCGCGACCTATATAAGTTAACATATATATAGCGGCACGTGGACTAAAAGTAAAAACAATATCATATATTGCATACTTGCCATATATATATATATATATATATATATATATATATATATATATCTATAGATATATATATATATATATATATATATATATAACATTAATACGTAATATAATCATATCCTAAAATCTCCAAGTGCTACGGCAAAACATTTAAAACATTTCGCTTTGACTTACATAACAATATCACAACGTTTTCAATAAAGTTTCCATTTTTAGAAAGCTTGCCGAAAGTAAAGATAATATAACCCAAAATTATCATTTCATCTTGGTTTAACTAACATTATGAATCCTTTGCTTGTTATAAACTATATTCAAAAGTATACGCAAGTTTGACTTTTAAAAGTCAAACTTTGTAGTTGACTTTTTACCCAAAAATAACCCAAACTTGACTCGGCCGTAAAACATGTACTAAAACCATCAAACTCATGTTCATACTTGAAATACTTTCAAACCCATTTGCACTTGAATCAACTAGATACAATCACATATATGCAATAACCACTTAATTTATCAACAAATAACAACAAGTAAATACTCACAAAGCTAGAACAAAACTTGGCTTCGCTTCCACCTTGACCAAACCGTACTAACGAAACAAGCAAGACAACTAAACCACCTTTTTAAACCAAACCACTTCAATATAACAACAATCTATCAACTAGAAACACTTCCTTATACACCAAATTAATAGAAATTGACCAAAAACCCAACTTCTTAATTACTCGATGCATGTAAGGTTTTTTTAGTGGGAAATGTAGAGGATTGAACAAGGATTAATATGTAATTAATTGATTGTAATGCATGTAAGTAACAAATTTGATATGGTGATGTTTATGTGTGAGTGTGACTTCGAACGGACAAGAGGAGAGGGGAGGGAGGAAGTGACTAATTTTCTAAAAGTGTTTATGTGTGTATGCGTGTTATTTTTATAGAAAACATCTTTGGAAACTTGGCAATTTAGGTCCCTCCTTCTATTTAGTCCTTGCAAGTTTAGTACAAAGTGATTATTTTAGTCACACATAACCGGTCATAAACACGGGCCACCACATTTCGTAAATTTTTTATTCCGTCCCACTAAATATAGTTTAAAACCTTTAATAAAACGTTAAACCTCATAAAATACGACCTTTAAACATGGTTTTCACAAAAACTCGGGGAAACGACGAAAAATACAAAATTAACATATTTACGCTCTCGGAGCAATAAAATAAATTTTCAGACTTTCTTAAATGCTAAAAACAAATAGAAACTAAATCACGGAATGAAATTCACCAATAAATGGAAATTCTAATCAACCACATATAACATAATGACTATAATTATTTACATAATTAAAATAACTATCTTAGCTAAGGATATACGTTAACCTAAAACTCGGGTTGTTACACGTCGTTACGGCCGTGTATGTGTGTTTTAGCTGCCTTCTTGGTGTGGTACTATCGGTGAGAGATTGTTAGAATTATCAACCCTTAGCCTTATATAAAAACCTAATTTACCTTTTGACTTGTCTATCCTTAGCTCTAGTGGTGGAGATGTGTATCCTTGCCAAGCATATGATATGAAGCTAATCACGACCGAGAAAATGAGTATACCAATTAAATGTTACACCCTAGATTAGATGAGTGATCTAAGTGTTTTCATTTCTATATTTCGTGAGGTGCTTGGTCTTGTACATGTGATTAAAAAGAAAGAAGTGCTTAAACGGAAAAATCCTTGACTTTGCTTGGGATACATTTTCAATATAAACTAGAGTCTACATGAGGACAAGTAGGATTCAAGTAGGGGAATATTTAATGACATCAAATAACGTTACATTTATACTATCATTTATCCCGAATAAACTAACCACTTTTATATAATTGTTGCAAGAATTTGTACTTAATTGCTTAAAAGTATTATTTGCAGTAATTAAGGAGTGATTTGTGAAGACATGCTAAAAAGGCACATATTTTGGAGCTAAAACGAAGATATTTGAAGATTGTATAATTCTGACCAATACGCCGTATCCAGAAAAGAGATACGGCGTATCAGTGCCAACTCTTCACAAGAAAACGCGTATTATCAATTCCTAATACGGCGTATCCACGTTTACCTATACGCCGTATCCAGCTGAATAACTATTCAATGATTTGGTGAATAAACTATTTTTAGAAGATAGACTGATTATAAAACTTTGCGGGCACTCTAAGGGAAACACCTTAATACGTCGTATTGGCTAAGCCCAATACAGCGTATCTAGTCTTTTCCAGACACTATAAATAGAAGACTCAAAAACAAGTTTTTAGTGTGCAAAATCATATTCTTTATACCATACACATAAAAGACAATTTTCTGAAGAAAAGAAGAGCAACCAAAGGTTAAGCATTGATCACGATTCCATAGAAGACACCGTGTAATTCCTATACTCTTGTAATCATTTAATTTTTGGTATCGTTTGGTAAAACATTTAGTTTACCTTAGTTATATGATCATGCTTGTATAATTACAATGGTTATGGGCTAATACCCTAGGGTATTAGCCATCTTAATGAAGATCTAATATTTGGTTTGTTTTAAAATCGATTTCTTAATTTATCGTTGAAAGTTTAATTATGTTTATCACATGATACTTGTCTACGTGTATGAATATGAGACCTATCATTCAACTGGGTCTAGTTACGCCTAACAAGTAAGCTAGATACTAGGATAGTTCTCCATATCGTGTTTTATATTACTGGACCAATAGGATCACAAATAACGTTCTGTCTTTGTCTTTAAATTAAGAGCTTAGTTAGACCGGCAGGTGACCCGTAATGTTTCAACAAGTATGTTCTTGATTAATTGATAAAGATTTGAACAGTTGACTACCATTATCTAAAATACCGTCAAACAGTAAGTGGGTAAAGTCCCGATGGGCTAGGGTTTGACAAGATCACCATTGCTTTAATACCTAGATAGATTATAATTAAACTAAAAGGATGCTTTATGCGGATACATTAATTGTGACAGGATTCAACGTGTATAGGTCTTAGGATGATGTCCCGCCTAAGTCTTAAGAATGATATGCGGCTTCGAGATAAGAAATCATTGCACTAAATAAACAAACCCGCGTTTAATCGGATTTAATATAGCTAATATGGTTTTCTATTATTTGGCTTGTACCACTCTTTTATCTTCTAATTCTTTTCTTGCTTGTTTATTGTGTTTAGAGTTGATTATTGTCACCATAAAACCTATGCCAGTCTCTCAGGCTGAAAACCCCCTATCTATCATTAGAAATGTATATAGCATATGTTTAACAAGTAACTAGAATTAACTTAATTAAAGTAATTAAAATAGTGATAGAATATAAGGTTAACAATCTCGCTCTTAGTGTTCGACACCCTACTTACTAAGAAACTCCACCCGATTGGGTACACTACCCGTTAAAGTGTTGTTTTAGGATAAGTCAGCTAAATATAAATTTAAAACTTGGTAATCAATGAATTGACCCTACACGATATCACATCAGATATGCTAAATCAAAGTGTGCAAGAGTTGTCGTATTCTGAACAAACTCATCCTGTTAATTATCCAGAGAATGACATAACCAGTGATAGCAATATCACTCCTTACTCTTAGTATCTGCTTGAAACACAAAATGCAGCTGTTCAGGATACAAATTCTTTTGCACAACAAGATGCCATGATATTATCTGTGTTTGAACAACTGTCAAATCAAGTAACTAATTGTAACAAGGTGAATATAGACAATCTAATTGCCAATGAATCCTTATCTGCTGAGCTTGAAAGATACAAAGAATGGGTAAAATTGCTAGAAGAAGGAAAAAAATATGGATTTAAGTACTAGAGAAAAGATTATTATGGATGATATAATTAGGGATAAAAATGCACAGTTTGCGGATTTTGAAAAAGAAATTAACTCTCTTAAACAA
Source organism: Tanacetum coccineum (assembly GCA_026074375.1). NCBI lineage: Eukaryota > Viridiplantae > Streptophyta > Magnoliopsida > Asterales > Asteraceae > Tanacetum > Tanacetum coccineum. The sequence continues at coordinate 35,986 of BQNB010046814.1, forward strand.
ACTCTTTCTGAACAATTAAAGGAAAAGGAAACGTTAAAAACAACATTTAATGTTCTCAAAAACGAATCTAAGGAAAAAGAAGCTAAGAATATTGATAAAGAAATTGCTTTGGAAAAGAAAGTTAAAGAACTGGACAATAGTGTTTATAAAATGGGTCAATCAACGTAAATTGTGCATATGTTCACGAAACCATAAGTTTTCTATAAAAACAACCTTAAACAAGCTCTTGGTTTTCAAAATCCTTTCTATCTTAAGAAAGCTTAGCAGATTAGGCCTATGCTTTATGATGGTACTGTTATTGCTAAGGAAACCAATGTGATTTCAATTGCTGATTCAGAAGAGACTTTCATGCTTGAGGAAGAGATTCGATCCAAAATGCTTTTAAAACAAAGTGATCCAATGGTTTTTGAAAAGAAAGTTAACATTAAACCAATTAATTATGCTGAGTTAAATCGATTATCTAAAGATTTTGGTAAACGTTTTGTCCCACAACAAGAACTGTCGAATGAACAAGCTTTCTGGTTACAAAATTCACACCCTAATACTGACCAATCTGCTTCATCACCTGTCAAAACTGAGGCTCCTCGGGAACTTCCTAAGGTAAGCTTGGTTAATACAATCCTTAAAAAGCTTAAATACCATTTTGGCCAATTTAACTCTATGGTTAAAAAGCAGACTACACCCGATGCTTTAACAGAAGAGGAATGGGGGTTTGAACACACAAAAGCCTTTTTCTAAAAGAAATAATTCCATTTTTAAAGACCTTAAAAGACATATTTAATGTTTTTGATAAAGATCTTTTAAATGAGGTAACATAAGTACAAATAGTTTTTAACCAAATAGAAACTGCTATTCAGCAGTATTTTATAGACAAATAGTGCTTTGAAATTCAAAAGAAACAATTTTTGATAACGATCAACTCTTGGATCAAATCATTTCGCAAGATATTGTTAAAACTGTTGTGAATTCTTCTATGGATATGAATACTTATGTGAATGTGAATTCTCCTGTTGCTACGAATAATTCTGTGAATTATGTTGAAAAGTGCAACAAGTGTCTGGAACTTGAAGCTAAGCTTATCAAACAACACAACATGGTTGAGAAAGATGAGTATAATAGACTCATGAAAAGATTTTCTAAACTTGAACAACACTGCATTTCTCTTGAACTTGCAATGCAACTCAATAAAGAAATTTTCCAAAAGAATAATGCATCTGTGAACCAAACTAAACCAACATTTGATCACTTGTAGAATTGAACAATTTGAAAGCTGAGCTTCAAGCAAAAGACACAACAATCAAGAAGTTGAAGGCAAACATTAAACGTTTGAATAAAACTTCCACCACAAACAGTGTGAAAAAGGGCATAGATGAGATTGAGACCATCAACATAGAACTGGAACATAGGGTGGCAAAACTAATTGCTGATAATGAGCATTTGAAACAGACTTAGAAACAACTCTATGATTCAATTAAACCATCACGTGTTCGTGCTAAAGAACATGTTGAATCTTTGGTTAATCAATTAAATCAAAAGTATGTTGAAATTACTGATTTAAATGCTCAACTTCAGGAAAAAGTTTTTGTCATAACAACATTAAAAATGATCTTAGGAAATTAAAAGGAAAGACATAGTTGACAATGCTGCCCAAGTGCCAAATGCTACCACTATTGCTCTAGGAATGTACAAGCTTGACCCAATAACCTTGGCTCCTAAGGATAAGAATAATAGGGAAACTCATATATACTACCTTAAGCACATTATGGAATAAGATGCTATTCTTAGGGAGATAGTTGAACAAGCTAAATCACTAAACCCTTTAGATAGTGCATCTTACTCTGCCTGTAAGTATGTTAAGCTAATTCAAGAGTTGCTAGGCTATGTTGGAAATACTTGCCTTGATATTCACAAACCTAGTGAGAAATTAGTTGCTGTCATGCCTATCAATAAGAAGGAAGCAGTCAGGTTTGCCGAACCCATCATAATATCAAGCACATCCAAAAAATAGTTAGGCTCTTCCCAAACACAGGCCAAACATAGCACTAATAATTATGTGTTAACTTCTACAGGAGTAAGCCGGTCTACAAAATCTAGCCGGTCAAAGTCTACAGAAAATACAAAGAATGATAGGATCTTGCATATTTCAAGTAGTACCCAGAAGAAGAATAAAGTAGGAGACCACTCTAGGATAGTTAAGTCTTATTTGAATAAACCAAATTGTGTTGTTGAACCATCTGGAAATGCAAATGTGCAGCATTCCAAATTAAATACAAATTATGAGCTAATGTGCGTTAAATGTAATAGTTCTATGTTTGATGATAGACATGAATTGTGCTTTCTTGAATTTGTTTTTGATATGAATACGTGTTCCTAATCTAAGTCTGTTAAGAAAGCTAAAAAGAAAGAAGAATAGAAACCTACAGGAAAAGTGTTTACTAAAATTGGATATAACTGAAGACCTACAAGAAGAACTTTCACTTTAGCTGGAAATGCATGCCCTTTAACTAGGATTACCGCTACTAATGAAGTGCCTCTTAGGGAACATTTTCCTCTAGAAGTAGTTGCACAAGAACCTGTAGTAACAAAGGTTTATACCAGGAGACCTAAGGTACATAAGACTATTGGTTCTAATAGAAAACCTAAGATTGCAAAATCTATTATTTCTAACAAAACAGAACCCGATACATCTCAAGGATCCAATACTTCGGTTGCTCCATCTTCTTCTTTCTTGTCAATCTCAGTTTGTCCAAATTGTTTTGTGGTATTTGGATTTCAGATGCTCAAAGCATATTACTGGAGATTGCTCTCAGCTCACCAATTTTGTTTACAAGTTTCTCGGTACTGTCAAGTTTGGTAACGACCATATTGCAAAGATTATGAGGTATGGTGATTTTCAGATAAGGAATGTCACAATTTTAAGGGTTTATTATGTGTAAGGACTAGGACACAATCTATTCTCCGTTGGTCAATTCTGCGACTCAAATCTTGAAGTAGCCTTCAGAAAACACACATGTTTTGTTCGAAATCTAGAAGGTGTTGATTTACTCTCAGGATCTTGAGAAACCAACCTTTATACATTTTTCAATTGGGGATACAAAGGTGTCTTCTCTAATTTATCTTCTGTCCAAAGCCTCTAAGACCAAATCTTGGTTATGGCACCAACGATTGTCACATTTAAACTTTGGTGCTATTAATCATTTGGCTAAAAATGGTCTTATACGAGGTCTTCCCAAGTTAAATTTTTTGAAAAGATCATCTATGTTCGGCATGTGCAATGGGCAAAAGCATGAAACAATCACATAAACCTAAAGTATATCCTCGTCATGGATCTTTGTGGGCCTATGCATGTTGCAAGTGTAAATGGGAAAAGTATATCCTCGTCAATTTAGATGATTACTCTCGGTTCACATGGGTGAAGTTTCTAGCATCAAAGGATGAAGCTCCTGATTTCATAATCAAGGTTCTAAAACTGATACAAGTCAGATTGAATGCAACTGTTAGGAACGTTCGTACAAATAATGGAACTGAGTTTGTCAATCAAACTCTGCGTAACTATTATGAGAGTGTTGGTATCTCTCATGAAACATCGGTTGCGCGATCTCTACAAAAAAATGGTGTCGTTGAAAGGAAAAATCGTACTCTTGTTGAAGCTATTCGCACAATGTTAATCTACACAAAAGCTGACTTATTTCTATGGGCCGAGGCAGTTGCTACCGCATGTTACACCCAAAACCGATCCATTATACGACTTCGCCATGAAAAAACTCCTTATGAACTCTTGCATGGCAGAAAACCTTATCTATCTTACCTTCATGTATTTGGTGCACTTTGCTATCCAAACAATGATAGTGAGACTATGGTCAAACTTCAAGCTAAAGCTGATATAGATATTTTCATTGGATATGCACCCAAGAAGAAAGCTTACCGTATCTACAACCGATGTACCTGAAAAATCATTGAAACTATCCATGTCAATTTTGATGAGCTAACGGCAATGGCTTCTGAACAATTCATTTCAGGACCCAGGCTTCAATTAATGACTCCTTCACCATCCAGTTCATGACTCATTTCAAACCCTATTCCTCAACAACCTTGTAATCCATCACAAAGAGATTATGAGGATCGTTTGTTCTAACCTATGTTTGATGAATACTTTAATCCTCCAATAATTGTTGTCTCTCTGGTTCTAGTAGCTAATGCACCAAGAGTTGTTGATTTAGCCGATTCACCTGTGTCTATGTTAATTGACCAAGATGCTCCATCAACAAGTATCCCATCAACACAAGATCAAGAACATTCTCTAATTATGTCTCAAGGTTTTGAAGAATCACCAAAAATACCATATTTTCATAATGATCCACTTCATGAATCTCTTCATGAAGACTCGACTTCTCAAGGATCGTCATCTAATGTGAGACCTACCCAAACTCCATTCGAATCACTTGGTAGATGGACTAAGGATCATCTATAACAAATGTAATTGGACATCCTTCTCACTCTGTCTCCATGAGAAAGAACTTCAGACTGATGCCATATGGTGTTATTTTGATGCCTTCCTAACTTTTGTAGAACTAAAGAACTTCAAACAAGTAATGACCAAAACCATTAGTTGGTGATTGAGCTATATAGAATATTATGTGGTTATCAAAGTACTATATTACTAGGGAGTTTCATAATGAGGCCTCTTCGGATGGCGTTTCGACGAGTTGTTGGATTTACGATTTAAAGTGTCCTAACTCCTCGAACGTCATGTCATGACCTCTTTAATTATGATAGCCCGAACGATAGTACAATGTAACAACTATTAGATTATATTCAATGTTGTTAGACTAAGTACTCAGTACTTACACGACCTTAATTTAATTAGGTTGCATTTGATCAATTCGCGTGGCGCGTTAATTGTGATACACTCGACATTACTCACTCAAGGTGAGTTCATAGCCCCACATTTTACATGCTTTTGTTTTACAAAGTTTTTGGGGTGAAAGACATGCAATGCTTTACAATTGGACACAAGTGGTTAAGTTTCATGTTAAGATTACGTGTTGCCTAAGTAGCGATAACCCATATCTGAGCCCATTATCATGAACTGTTAATTGTGAGCGCGAATGTTATTAATAGATCTATTGGGTTTGACAACCCCGTTCGGGTGATTAGCTATCACTAGACAAACGAACGTATACCATGTCGAATAAAGGATGTTGCGGGTTAGAACATCATCACGGGCAATGTAGGCCATTAATTTGGTATTCATACACGTCAAGCTTCAGTGTCATGAGCTTAGAGCAACGTAATTACATTTATATGATATCTGCATCTGTTGCATTATCATACACTTGGGGAAATCTTGTGGTCCTACAATATATGATTTATCAAACCTATGAATTCACCAACATATTGTTGACGTTTTAAAGCAATGTTTTTCAGGGGATCAATAAGCACAAGGTGCGATGGATACATTGGTGGTTTTGATATGGATGTCTTGCATTAAAGATTTTGTCGCATTTCATTTTGTTAACTGTTATGGGCGGAAAATCTTTGTATTTTGATTTAGTGAACAAGTTAAGCTTCGGGCTTATGTAACAAATATTGTGATAAATCCAATGTATCATTTTCAAACGACTTTTTGGTCGTTCTATATATCTCTTGTGTTGTTGATCCATAAAGTAACATGCCCCGGACCCATATTCCGCTGCGACCCAATTTGGGGGTGTTACAAATTTGGCGGGGTACTAAATAATAAGGCTAGATTAGTTGCTCAAGGATTTAGGCAAGATGTGGGCATCGATTTCGAGGAATCATTTCCACCGGTTGCAAGAATAGAGGCCATCCGTATCTTCATAGCAAATGTAGCCAATAAGAATATGATGATTTTCCAAATGGACGTCAAAACGGATTTCTTAAATGGCGTGCTCAAAGAAAAGGTCCACGTTTCTCAACCAGAAGGATTTGTTGATCAGGACAACCCATCGCATGTGTATAAGCTCAAAAGGACCTGTACAGTCTCAAACAAGTACCACGTGCATGGTATGATATGTTGGCAAGCTTCCCCATTTCATAACATTTCTCTAAAGGTGCAGTTGATCTAACACTCTTCACACAGAAAGTAGGAAACGACTTATTACTGGTATAAATTTATGTTGACGATATAATATTTGCATCCACTAATACTTCTATGTGTAATGAGTTTGCTAATCTGATGACCACTAAGTTCAAGATGTCAATGATGGGGCAAATGTCATTCTTTTTAGGATTACAAATTTCTCAAATTTCTAGAGGCATCTTCCTAAACCAATCAAAATATGCTTCTGAAATTATTAAAAACTATGGTTTACTGACTAGTGATTCTGTAGACACACCTATGGTAGAAAAGAATAAATTGGATGAAGATCTACAAGGGACACCAGTTGATGCCACACTTTACCACGGCATGATTGGATCCCTCATGTATCTGACATCCAGTAGACAAGACCTTATTTATGCAGTCTGCTTATGTGCCCGGTATCAAGCAAAGCCTAACGAAAAGCACTTAAATGCGGTTAAGTGGACCTTTTGATACCTAAAGGAAACCATTAACATGGGTCTCTAGTACTCGAAGGATACCGATATGTCTCTAACAGCATATTCAGACCTAGATCACGCGGGGTGTCAGGACACTAGATGCAGTACATCAGGAAGCACTTAATTTTTAGGTGATAAACTTGTTAGCTGGTCTTCCAAGACGCAAAAGAGCACTGCGATCTCGAGTACAAATGCTGAATTTATTGCCTTATCTGGGTGTTGTGCACAACTTCTTTGGATGCATTCACAACTAACAGATTATGGCTTTCAATTCAATAAGATTCCTCTATATTGCAACAACAAAAGCGCAATTTCTCTATGCTGTAACAACGTTCAACACTCAAGAGCAAAACACATCGACGTACGCTACCATTTTATAAAGGGGGTGGAGAATGGAATAGTGAAACGTTACTTTGTTCAGACGGAATATCACCTGGCTGACATCTTCACCAAACCCTTGCCAAGAGAAAGATTCAATTTCTTGATCGAAAAGCTCGGTATGAGAAGCATGTCTCCGAAAACGCTAAAACGTTTGACAAAGGAAGAGGACGAGTAAAGGTGGTTACCCGCGATATATCCTGTATCATATTTACATAAGAAAACATAAAAATTCAAAACTGTTTTTTTATATAAATTTTTCAAAAAGAAAATTAAAAATTAAAAAAAATCAGAAAATATAAAAATATGTATCTTTGGCATGTCTTCTGAAAATCAATAACATTTGCGGCCTTAGAAATGTCATTTAATAATGATACGAGGCTGTAAATGAAGTTTGAGAAGAAGTTCAAATGCTTTTAAAATATGCCAAAATGGCTTGCTATTATTTCCGATAGTAACCCGGTCATCATCTTAAAGGTAAGTATTTCAAAAAGAAAACTTGGTCTCTCAACGGGAAATTTATTTTTCTCGGGAATGAATTACTTCATATTTATTCAAAGGCTTGTGCT